>LWCA01000146.1:0-47513 GCA_001642005.1 Intoshia linei | reverse complement strand
TAGTTAGTAATTTTTTTTATTATATTATTTTCTATTGAGTATTTTTATCAACTCAAAAATGCATATTTATCAATACACAATATACAAATTTATCGCTTTATAATATTATATATTTAAAATGTAATCATATAAAACTTTTACGTTAAGACTCGAATACAGTCAATTATTTAAACTTTTAAATTGTAGTAGCTAAATTTATAAAAATAACTCAATAAATGTACATTTGGGTTTCCAGTGGACACCGTATTGTTTTTTTAAATAAAAATCTAGCTCATTCATTTTGAGTATATAATAAATATTATCTATAGTTTTTAAGACTAATTATGATGAATTCAAGCATCTTTAAAAGCTAAAATAAATGAGCTAGAAATGAATTTAAAACAAAATGGTTCACAAAACATGATAAACACCAAAAAAATTACCAACATCAATTTTGATATTTTTATTATCAACAAAAAGATTAGATATTTAAGTTAAATTAATAATTAACGCTCATTGAATTTATTCACAATCATATTGAAATTATAATCAAATTTATTTTGTATTTTCAACTTTTTTAAGGTATAAAAATTATGTATTTTAATATATAAATTATCATAGTGTTTAACCTTTTCTAAGGATGTCTAAAAGAAGACAATGTAATAACAATTACGTAGAATTTGGTTTTATTAGTCGTAATGATGCAGATGAAACCGAAAAACCTCACTGACAGTGTTGAAGTTATCGTTTGAAAAAGAAGACGTTTCGATATAGGTGGAACAGTTGACAATTTATCAATTCCTCTAAATCTTACAAAATTGTAGAAGCATAATATCATGTTGCTTACCTGTTTTCTAAACAAAAAAAGCATCATACCATCGGAAACGTTGATCAAACCCTGTACTTTTAACATTGCAGAACTTCTACTTGGCGAAAAACAAAAAGGGGCACTTAAATCAATTCCTTTGTAAACAGATTAAAAATTTAGCAGAAGTTATCGAATTTCAAGTTATAGATGAACTTCGAAAAAGCCTAGTAAAATTTAGTTTAAAATTGGACGAATCTACTGATGTGTTTTCAAGATATGTTGTTAATGATAACATTAAGAAGGAATATCTGTTTTGTGAGTCATTAAATAAAACTACAAGAGAATTGATGTATTCGAAATAAATTATATATTAATACATTAAAATATTTATAAAATTTTTTAAGGGCACTATAATTTACTTTGGCCCCCAAATAGAAAAATTTTTACATAGTCCCTTGATTTTTCTAATGGCCCTTTGGGAAATAAATTATATATGACTATGATAGCTTTAAATGGTATATTGTGTGATTTTTAGTGTAGTATGCTTAATATCTATCCATTTGTGACTAAAATTGACCCTGAAGTAATCATAAAACTTGATACAACATAGTTTTTTGAGGCTGCATTTTCTATTCTAACAAATTAAAAAAAAAAAGAAAATAAATTAGATGTCTGCGCCGGTATGCGAGTGAGCCTATCAAACACAATGCGAAGATTTAGCTTACTTCTCATTTCAAACCAACAATGACGATCCCATTAAAATGTATGTAAATAAATTTGTACAATTGTTATGTAAAAGTTTTCCGAAACTACTTAATTCGTCTATTTTTTGAGTCTTTAACATTATATTTGAAGTCTCTTTTTGATTAATGAATTTGGTGATATGATCATAGCTACTACATTTTCTGATATTTTTTCAATGGAAAATAGATAATATATCTACTGGATATTGCAGTAGTACTTCCAAAGCTTTTAGTGGATATGATAGTTGACACGTTTTCATTTTTATAAAAGTTTAAAGTAAGTACAGACAGGGTCGTGGAGAGGGTCATATGTCTCGTGTCTATAATAATGAGGGCCTACTTTTTTAATTTATTAATAGGTATTGATGAAAAATTTCTTAAATATATCATAATTTTGATAATTAATGCGATTTCAAATGGTTATTTTTAATTTTTAGATAATAAACGTTCGATTAATTAATGTATAGAGGTCTATTTTTAAAAAATTTTTTATAGGGGCCTATACTTTCCACTTACTGACCCTTATCCTCTTTTCTGCAGAATGATATAAATATTGTTTATTTTCGTCACAAAAAACCCCCGAGTCTTTATCTTTTTTGGTTTTCCTAACATTACTACTTACTATTAGTTATCAAATTCCGCTTACGAATAACGATACATTTACAGTGCATTCAAACAATATAATTACCAATTCCAGCAATACAATTATAGATTCTAACTATATAATTAAATTATGTAAAAAGAATTTCATACATTTTTTATTTTACAATTGTATGCCAAAATTTTTCATCCTAGTGTAAAGATAATATGATCATTGATGATACTAAAACGTAAAAATAATTGTTGGAATCTATAATTGTATTGCTGGGATTTGTAATTATATTGTTGGAATCCATTGTATCCTATATATTCTATAGTCACTGATTTACAAATATTATACTGTTATCGAAAAGATATATTTTTGGTTAAAAAGATTATAAATTGACTGTATTTAAATAAAATATGGATCAAAATGGTCCAATAGAAAAATTAAAATCAAATCAAACCAGTCGTAAACAACGTACTTTACTGACGAGGACAACTTTTAACCAAATAACACAATTAGGTGATAAGTAATTACACATTCATTATTATAGGTATAACTACAATATCATAAATTATTTACTAATAATATAATTAGGCAACACAGAAAAACCAAAACAAATATTAACCATCACTAATATAAACATAAACACAATATACAAAGTATTAAAACTGTATGATGAAAGTGATAAAAAGTTAAGATTCTCTGATTATAACAAAAAGAAAGGAAAGAAAAAAATAGACAAATCTGACTTACTTCAAAAGATTGTTGAAATTGTGGGAAATGACAATTCCATTACCCAAATAAAAGTAATGGAAAAACTTAAAGAAAAAAATATTAAAGTTTCAAAAACCGAAATATTCAAATTATTTAAAAATGCAAACTTAACAAGAAAAAGAATCAAGAAAAATTTAACTGAATCCCACAAACAAATAATTTTTTACCGTATTATTGGAAAATACACTAATGAAGATGTGGTCATAAATTAGTACCTATATTTGAATCTAACCCAGGGGTTGTCAGACTCAATTTTCTTGGCAAATCGAATGTGAAAAAAAATAATTACGCGGGCCACACAAAAAAATCTTCACTCAAAAAATTATGTTAAAACTAACAGTTTTAATTAATAAAATGAAATAAGAAACAATATGGAATAAGTGTACACTGTAAAAATAATGTTAAAATTGTAATCATAAATAAATCATAAAAAATCTGGAAAAAAACAAATATGTGTAAAAAATTGTTATAAAAATAAAAATTTTTTATTATAACGCATGACCGCACATACCACAATTGGGGGCCTCATAGTTGAAACCCTGATCTAACCGAATAAGGTTAACCCAGCTCAAAATTTGATATACCGTGTGATACACAAGTATTGTATATTTCTTAACTGAGGGTATATCACCCTTAGAGTGTTAAAATTAAACATAACGTTAATGAACAAAAATTTCATCATCCAAACAAATTCTTTTCATTTTTTTCACATTTTTATTAATTATATAATATTAGAGTCAGTTCCAAACCCACCGTACCCGAGACCGCTTTTCGGGGACTTATTCATTTACAATATAACATTATTTTCTTAAATATCATAACTATTGTCTGCTAAATTTAAAATGTCAACTCAGCAATCTTTGCGAGATAATTAAGAGCTATATGACACTACGAATCGTTTGAATTTTTAGGGGCCTTTTTTCTTTGTCGGTGTCCTAGAGTTTGTTAGGTTCGGTTCTGATTAGAGCAGTGTTTACCAAGTTTTTTACTAGATTACCCAAATTATAGCAGTTATTTTGATATTACCCACAATATTTTTTTAACTGCATATTGATAGTCAGGTTTTTAGAATAAAAGCCATGTATTTTTTAATAATTTAATTAAAATTTTTGAAAAAGTAATTTTACAAAATAGTAAAATAATTCCAGATTTTTTTTGAAATTATAGGAAGAATGTTTAAATTTTTAATTTTTCAAAAAAAGGAAGTAAATTTTTTTGCCGGTAAAGATGCAAATTTCTGAGAGTGAAATATATCTTACTCGCTCTACCAGAAAAAAACTAACTTACAATTTGTATTTTAAACTTTCTTTTAAAATTTGGTAAATAAATGCATGTGTTCAATGAACACTGATCATAGTTATACGTAAAAAAAACCACTTTATAAGCTTGTAATAAATGTACAAAAATGAATTATTACCAACATTAAATGCCTGAACATTGGGTTCATAATTAGGCGTAGCCATATAATTAAAAGTAAATTGATCTAATCCATCCTTAAAATTGCTGCGATTAGAATCAAATTTAGTTAAAACACATCCAGGACTTTTCATTTCATAAAATTTGTTATTTATCGATTTGTCTTTATTTTTAAAAAGATCTTTATACCTCCTATTAACATCTGGGGTTGTTTTAATATCCTGAATAAAATTAATAGATTCATTATCAACAAGCAATTTAAAACTAGATTTAAAATTAGATTCATTAGGACTATTATGAATAAAATGAAATTTGTCTTGATTGAAATCAAACATATCTGACCTATTAACACAACTGGAATCATCTGTAACAACATTACCACCAAATTCTGACAAACTATCCGGTTGTAAATAGGTTGTATGCAAATCTTCATCAAATGCATTTGGAGAAAATGATTCAATTCTAATTTGCGAAGGAGAAGGCAATGTAGAAAAAGTGTTTTTCGTACAATCGACATTCAAATCTAAACTTTCATCAATGACATTACAATCCAGTTCTAGTGGTAATGAAGGGTATATTAGATCATTATCAATAGAATCTTGATTTTCACTTTGGAAATTTAATTTTGAAAATTCATTTAGATTGTCATTTTTTTTTAATACGTAAGTATCAAGATTTTCACTAGTCTGAAAAAAATTATCTACATCTTCAATTGACGATTCCTTGACACTGGATTCAAATTTTACTTTTGAATTTAAATTCAAGTCGCTTTCCGAGTTATTAATTCCATCTTTATATACAAAAGTATCCCAATTCATGATTGTGTCATTTTCTTGGCAAATGACAGCATTAGAGTCAGAACTCGTGCAATTGACATTTTGATTAATTTTAACATTTGGAGGAATAACAAACTTGTATTTATTAACTTGAGGTACAAAAACGACTGGAAGAGTGTTTGCATCAGGTGAGCAGTATTGAGAAATGCTATTTGCGATATTACCATTAAATGAAATAAAATTATTATTTAAATTGCAATTGACACAAAAAGTGTTGACATCTTTTTTTGAAACATGATTAGTCTTAAAAAGAAGTGGGTATTTGAGAGGTTCCATCCACATGTTATTATTTCGCATATTTTTCAATTTGTTAGATTTTGACCCCATATAGACAGTAGGAAATGTGACATTTGGTTTATACACTTGCATTGAATTCAAATTTGAATTTGAAACACAATTCGACAAGGTGGACTCATTTAAAAAATTAGAATCGTTCGAATCATTTGAAACGTTACCAATTTGAGCAGAATCTCCAACAAGGGTGATATTGATATCATTACTTTCTATAAAATTGGTATCAACGTAAATTTTTTTCTTATAAAAAGTTCCAGTCAACAAGTCATTAAAAATTTGATCCAAATCATCATCGACGTGTAAAAAATGACTGTGAGCTTCATCAATATGTTCAATCATATTTTTTTCTTCATTAAAAGTTTCATTCATGCAAACGGGACACGTATAAACACGATTTTTAAATTTTTCCAAATCATGATTATCCTTAACATGGCTAGTCAATTCATCACACGAAGCAAAAGCAATACAGCATTTCAAACATTTATTAGGGAAATGAGTATAAAAATGAAGATCCCGTTGATATTTATATACAAAACTGACCGAACAAACTCTGCATGTGTACGGTTTCAACCCTGTGTGTTTAATAAAGTGTCTTTTCAACGCATAGTTGTGCAAAAAAATTTGCTCGCACACGGGGCATTCAAAATAAAACCTATTGTCTATAACCCTCTTTGTAAACTTTATATTCAAAGACTGATAAAAAGACAAAACTTTTTTTTCTTGGGTATCTTGGCTCTTTGTCATGACTGGGATAGGAAAAAATCGTTTACTGTGTTCCCCCCGATTATGTTCCCACAATTTATCCTTAACATCAAATGTTTTGGTACAAGATTGGCATTTATAAACTTTTGGTTTTTTTAATTTAATAGATTCGTGAACATTTTTAACGTGTTGTCTTAAATATTGCAATTGAGTAAAGTTTTGTGGGCACAAGGGACACACGTACTGCCCCTTTTCATTGTGAATAAATGAATATAAATGAGCTTTCAAAGCATTAGACTGACTAAAAGCTCTTTCACATTTGGTACATTTAAAAGGCTTTTCTCCAGTGTGAATTCTTTCATGTCGCGTCAAAAGGGATAATTTTTGAAATTTACTACTACAAATTTCACACGTAAATTTGTAATTTGATTTATCTTTATTACGATTACATTTTCGGGGTTTTAACTTTTTTTTTGTAATTTCATGAATTTTTACATGCGTTCTAAAATCACTAATTTTTAAAAACCTTTGATCGCAAAAGGAACATGTAAAATTACACAGAGGTTTATTTAAATCTTTTCTCAAATTTTTTTGACTATTTAAAATAAAATTATGGCCATATTTTTCACTCTTTGTTACAAAATGATGGAATTTCAATAAATGTTTAGCAAATTCATAAGGTTGATCAAATTCTGAGGGACAGAGGGGACAAAAAATGTCTTCGCTCACAATATGTACAGAAATCATATGAGATCGAAGTAACCGTTCTTTAGTAAATAGAAATTTACACTCTGAACATTTAATAAGATTTGAATTTATACCTAAACTTTCGTCCTTCAAATTTTGATTCAAATTTTCTATATTTCTTTTAATTTCATTCAACACTTGATGGGAATCTTTAAAATCAGTTGCTAGTTCTTGAAATGTTTTGATATACTTGAACAAATCCAAATTAATGTTAGTTCTCGTTTGATAGAAAGTAACGAGGGTATCAAAAATATCATAATAAACAGCCCATTCCACATATGGGGCATAATTTGGAATGTCGTTTTCATTCAAATTTGTACTGAAAATTTGAAATTTGAAATATTTTTTTAGTAATACTACAATATTAGCTAAAACCGGAATATAATTTCTAGTATTATTCAAATGAAATGTAAAATGAACTCGAAAATTATCAAATAAATTAAATGATGTGTCACATAATGGACATTTAAAAATTTTTATATTAAGATGTTCCCGTAAATGCACCAAAATTGCGTTTTTAGTATCTGATGAATCGTTTGCACATGTTTCAAAGTTGCAAAAAAAAGTACATTGATAACAAACAAACCATTTTGATGTTAATGCCATGTCTATCGATTTTATTACGGCACATGCCAAATGTTTGGTATGTATTTTTTCTTGTTTGTATCCACGAATTTTTTTTTCATAGTCAATTCTCTTTAATTGAAAAATGTCCTTGTCCATATAACATTACGACTAAAAATTCCATTATTTTTTATCATTACACTACTACATGTAGTTTAGTAGTTTAATTATGTAATTCGTAAATATATCAGATAACTCTACCGATTTTAATTTTTTATTTATTTTCATTCGTTTTGTTAAATTCATTATAGACAATGACACATTACACACGTAATACACATTGTGTATACAAACTTAAAAATAATACAATTCAAAAACCACAATTGTCCTTTTTTTTGAAAATCAAACGAGTTTTAGAATTTAAAAAAATATACACTCTGATACAGATTTTAAAATTATAAATTAAAATCTAAAAAAATATATCTTTAGAGTTAAAACCACCAATTACCCTTTTTTGAATAGATGAACAAAAGTTCTAGAATTTAAAAAAAATCCTAGAACATAAATTCTGGGATTGTTTTTAAAATCATAAGGTAATTTTCATAAAGGTAACTCAAAAAGGTTTATTTTCGCTATCAAAACAACAGATTACACTTTTTTAAAAAAATAAAAACAGCCCTAGAATTTAAAAAAAATTACAGATCATACGATTATATCCAATTAACACATAGAAAAATTTTTAATCAAAGTGACTTTAGTCTTTATTTTTTTATTTCCAAAATATTTTATTACAAACATTCAATATTGTAATGTTAAACAAAAAATTGGAAATAATTAACTGTCCCATAATTAAAAAAATGTTTAATCTGATAATACTTATTCCAGTCAATATAAATACAAAATTTCAACCTCAAAAATCTACGCACTCCCGATGAAAAATGAATTTTAATATATTATCAACCAATATTTTTTAAATGTTTTGAAAATGAAAAAGTAAATATTTATCCTACAATTTCAAAAAAAATGTGTATTAAATGTCTCCGGATTTCCAATTAATAGATATGGGTGGAAGTTTCATAAATTGATTCCTTCGGATTTTTTTCATTGCTACGCAATTTTTCATTTTCAAATATAAATGTACTAATTTTAAAAAAGTTCAAAATCATTTTGTATTAAATTTTAATCTAAAACTAATACAACAAAGTACTACAAAGTGTAACTTTATTATTATCATTTTTATATTTATTACAATGTTAGTAAAATTCACCTGAAATTTTTTTAAAGTGCTGATTCAGTTAATTATTGATACAAAATTTATATTTTTTACTCATCGAAAGAAAATACTGAATATATATCATCATATTGAAAATGACTAAATAGGTTTTTACAATTTTATTTTTTCTGTAATTTATGCTATTTATGACAATTTTTAGGATTGTACTATTTTTAGTTTATTTTTTAAGATTATACACACATTCTGTCTAATGACATTAAAAACATGAGATAAAAATTGTTTTTAAAACTCTTTACGCGAATATCAACACAACAAAATTAAGATGGAATAATTCACTTTACATTAAAAGGTAATATATGACAAATCCATTGATCCATTGACTAAGCCGAAAATTTTATATATATAAATACGTATATCAATAAGTTTGGCTTTAAAATTTAAATTGAACATCAAATAAATTAAATGTATAGTACGTATTTTTTATTACAACTTATTTAAAACACCGTTATGACTAGTGATTGTGCCAGGGAAAAAACCGGGACAAAATTCCCGGGATTTCCCGACAAAAAGCGAGACATATCAGTATTTGATTTGTTTGTTACTACTATGAAAATATGATTATATTATAATATTTAAAATTTACCATTTCAAAAATCCCACCACTAATAAAAAATCTAATTTTCCAGCCCTTAATGCAAAAATATCCTTTTTCCAATACTTTTTTTTTTAAAAACCTATTATTCCAATTACAAATTATTAACGCTTAAGGGAATTATCCTCTTTTTCCAATATTATTTTAAAAAATATTATGATTTGTTACAAACTGAAACGCTATCCTCAAGATTGTTAAAATTAAAGGAAGTCCTTATTTACGGAAGACCGTTCAACCTACGTCAACACAAAATGAAAGAAATTTCTCTAATGGGTCTCATTTCGTTACAAAACGTAGAACGCGTTTAAAAGACGAATCTATCAATATTATGTGCGTTTTAAAACACTTTTTCAAAAATTTAAAATAAATAAATTTTTTTCTAATTAAATTTGTGAATTTCAATCTAGATTAATGTTATTTCATTTTGTTTAAATTTCTTTTTGTTTCTAAAATTTTTAATGTTTCTATATTATATATGAATAAAAAATTTTTAATTTCTCAGTTCTCGACTTTTGTCATTTCCCGAGAAATCACAATCACTAGTTATGACGATGTCTGATGTTGAAATTTCTTCTCTATATTCACCGAAAAAAACTAAATTAGTTATGTTTTTTTTTAAAAAAAATCTGCGTATTAGTTTTTATCTAAATTTTTGACTGTCAATTCAAATTTTCAAATTCAATGTCTTATTTGACCGCTGTAAAAACCGCACCTAGCATATATCATTGTGAAATAAATTTATTATAAATGGGAACACAGATACACATACATATATTCTATTTTATATATATAAGTAGGGTATAAACATAAATTTACTTAAACACGATGTATCCTAGTTGAACTTTTAATGATCAGTAATATTTCCGTCACTTGAAAGATTAATACAAATTAATTTAAATTATATTCAAATATAGATAATTGAATTAAAAGGTTTCAACCTAAATTTTTCAAACGTTACGTTTTAAGAAACAAAGTAGTGTTACCATGATACACAATAAAATTATATTTTACTTATTTTAGTAACAAATGTTAATTTACATGTTAAAATATATATTTTAGCTGTATTTATGACAATTTTTAGGATTGTACTGTTTTGACTTTTTTAAGATTATACTCTCTTATAAATTAAAAAAATGGGATCACAAAATTGGTTTTAAATTGTTTACACAAATTTTAACATAATAAAATTAAGTTCGATTAAAATGAATTAAAAGATAATGTGAAATGACCGGTTCGTGGTGAAACAAGTTTGGTAATCATTTATTTAAAGCATTAATCATAGTGAATAGTAGCATTTTATTATTGACAATATTATTGTGAATTAATTTGTTTGATACAATTAAAAAGTGCGCCCTCAGCAGTGCTAGGTGCTGTTTGTACAAAGTACATAACAGTCAACCTAGTATGTAATAAATCTAATCCAATTGAAATTTACAATTCTCATTGTGAATCACAATTGGTGAATGAATAAAAATAAAATTGACAGCAAAAATTTTAGATTGCCAACATATAAACAATATCAATTTAATTTTATTTATTTTTAAAAAATGGATACGACTAGATATCTGAGAAGTGTTGATTTGACAGATAATGTACCCGGCGAAGATAAAAGTATGAACAAGGTGCACAATTTACGGAAATCATTACTACAATGTAATGCTACCAGACCTCAACCTTCTGTCGTGGTTCAATGTGATGGTAAGCGAGTTCGTAAAGCCGTTCATCGTAAAACTGTTGATTACAATTCCGCAATAATAAATAGCATTCAAGTAAATATTTTACTATTCTTTTTATCAAGTTTACTTTGTCATTTTGCTTTATACATTAATATTTACATTTCAATTGAAATCTATATTAGAATCGAATATATTACCGAAAATTTAAAGCATCCCAAAAAATTATTCCATCTGAAATTTATTCCGAAAAAGTAACTAAATGTTTCATATCTTTTGAATATTATGATTTTTATATTATTTAATTTTAAATAATTAATTCAGCTCATGATGCCGATAAGTTACCCACAAACACCTATGAACGCTGTTACTACTAAATTTGTGAAACAAGCTGCAAATAAAATTCGATGTCCTATCTTTGTTGTTACCGTAAGATTGATTCATTTAGTTTTGGATTTTCATTTATATTTTGGTTTAGTGGACCGCTGAAGGTAGACGTTTGATTACTGGAGCATCTAGTGGTGAATTTACTCTTTGGAGTGGTTTAACTTTTAATTTTGAAACAATATTACAGGTTTAAAATTTATTTTATTATTATTATTTATCCCTGATTGGTTGAAGGGGTAATAAATTCCAACAATGTCTTAAATAATTTTTAATTTTTCAATTTGTATTTAAAAAATATTAAATTATCAAGACTATAACTTGTAAGGTTACACCAAAACTTTTTTTATTTTAATTAAATTACCAAAAAATTTTTCATATCATTTTAAACAAAAAAATCTTAATTTTGTTAAATGGGATTTTGAATATCGTAGGTTAGTTGTCGCGACATACGACACTTATTATTGAGAAATATGTTGATTTTATGCATTATAAAGTATATTAGGCACATGATTGTGGAGTAAGAGCTATGAAATGGAACCATAGTTCAGAGTGGTTGTTAACTGGGGACCAAAATGGTTACTTAAAATATTGGCAGACTAATATGCATAACGTAAAAGTTATTCAAGCTCACAAAGAATCTATCCGAGATATCAGGTAAACGTTTTTTTTGAAATATACTAAAAAATTAATTTACATGTTAATTAAATTAATTTAGTTTTGCAAATTCTGATCGTAAATTTGTTACGTGTTCAGATGATGGAACTTTGAGAATATGGGATTTCTTTAGGTGCACAGAAGAAAATGTTTTTAGAGGTAATTGAGTGTTTAGAGTCGAGCAAAATGTATTTTGAGTTATTATTTTCGTATTTTTTATTTACAATTCTCAAAATCTTTGCATACATTATTTATTTCTAAAATAGGTCATGGTTCCGATGTGAAATGTGTGGATTGGCATCCTCACCAGGCATTACTTGCATCTGGAAGTAAAGATACTCAACAACCTGTAAAATTTTGGGACCCACGAAGTGGTCATTTACTGGGAACTTCTCATGCCCACAAAAATACAGTAATGCAAATTAGATGGAACAAGAATGGAAATTGGTTACTGACAGCATCGCGTGACCGCCTAGTGAAACTCTTCGATATTAGGAATTTGAAAAAAGAATACCAAGTTTTTCGTGGCCATAAAAAAGAAGCAACCAGTATAGATTGGCATCCTAGACACGAAGGTCTGTTTGCTAGTGGCAGTGCTGATGGTTCATTAATGTTTTGGCTTGTTGGCATAGACAAAGAAGTAGGATGTATTAATGAAGCTCATGATAACACTATATGGTCATTAAATTGGCACCCCGTTGGGCATATCCTTGCTTCAGGTTCTAATGATCATTCTACCAAATTTTGGGCTAGATCTAGGCCTGGAGATTTGATGCGTGATAAGTATAATTTAAATTTATTACCACTTGGAGTAAGTGAAGATATGATTGAATCTGGTGAAATTACTGAAGAAACTGTTCAACGCTATATCCAAAAAAAGATACGAGGTTCAAATAAATCTACGTCTCTGCTTGAAAAAAATGGATTATTTGATGATGGTTCTGACGAGGAAGGTAGGTATGACACTAGTAATATTCCTGGGTTAGGAGTAGCTGCGGATAATATTAGTTTGAAAGAAAAATCAGCAAAACCAAACTATCGAGTTAATGAAAGACAGGTGGATTGGAGAGTTCAAAAAGCGTGGCAAGCTGGATTGCCTACCGGTTTTTTTAATATTAATTCAATTATAGAATAGTGAATAATTTAAATTGCATATTTAATAATGGTTTTACTTGATCGTTTTGTTTTGATTTTTTTAAAAAAAAACGTTTTGCTTGTTTATTTATTTTATATTTATAAAATCACTGAAATTTATATAAAAAAAATTAAAAAAATGATTTATTAAATTTTATACTAGAGGCTTTAGTTTAGTCCATAAATAAACCAACCCTTAAGGAAAAATTCCACTTTTACATATTATTAAAACTGGACAAATTACTATTTTTTATCTTTTATGAAATAGTTTATGCGATTTTATAAATCTTGTGTACTTATATATTTATATAAATTCACAGTAACCCATACAATACATAAAATATACACTTCAATAATACTTTCAATTCAATAAGGATAAAGGTAATAAAATTTTATCTAATGCAAAAAACTTGACTGAGTGGAATATGTTTGCATAGAGCAATTAAATTCAATAACCAAAATGAAAAGAGCGTGTTTTAGAATCGCATGTCATAGTTGGTAAAAGTGGCATTTTCCCGAAAGGGTTGATAAAAGTGGATTTTTCTTTTTAAGTTCCTAAGGATGAAATTTTCTTAAAGGTTTGGTAAAACTGGATTTTCCTCTTAAGGGTTAATGGTCGGCAAATTTTTATTTTTAGTAAAATTGTTAGACTTTTGAAATTAAAATTTAAAATAAAACCAGTTCTAGAATTATAAAAAAAATGTTGACCCGTAAGATGTGAAATTGGGAGGTTGAAATTTATCTTATACTTCCCGGAAAAAACTGTAATTGAAATGTGGTCTTTAAAAAATTCTATGAGTGGTAGTTATTTCAATTAAGTAGAACACACACAGACACAATCAAAAATCGCGTTTCCTTTTATATAAGTTAGGATACCCATTCTGATAAAACATTTTAAATTCATCAATATTATGATAACTTTCAATATTATTTCTTCACAGCCAAAATCACAAATTACCCTTTTTATGTAAAAATTAAAAGAATCCTAGAATTTTATACAACATAAATTGTCGGATAGTTTTTAAAATCATAAGCATTATCATAAATGGAAACCTCAAAAATATAATTTTCATGATCAAAACCACAGATTGCCATTTTTTTAAAAAATGAAATCCCCCTAGAATTTAAAAAAAAATTACCGATGATACAGTTATACCTCGTTAACACTCTCAATTGTTGGATTTTTGAAATTAAGTATTAAAATTTTTTAAATGATTTATATATAAACAATTCCATTTTTTAAAAATTTTTGAATGATTCATATATGAGTCATTGAATGTGAAACCGTTAATTGACCTTGAATTTTTTTAACCTTCTTGAGTGGCGCTGTAATATAATTTCATTTTTTCACATTACATTACCACGGTTCACATAACTAAAATAATTAAAAATTAAGCTATGGAGCAATTATCTGTCATGTTTGTCTGTTAACTAAACTTAATATAGTAAATTGAATTGGATAAAAAATATTTTATAGTGTTCACACTAGAGAATATTTTTATTTTTTTTTGTAATATGGTTTGTAGGTATAATATGGTATCTTAATATTATAGTTTTAACTTTGGGTCTGTAGTCTAAATTAAATGAACTAGTTAATGAATTATTTAATTTAAACTTAAACAAAATAAATCCGGTCTTTTGATTTATGATCATTTGATTTATGATTATGTGAACGGACACGGTGAGAAGGAATTAGTGTTTTTTTAACTTAAAAGTTGACACTTTCAGCAACACTAAATTGAGTGTTAAGTTGGTTATAAATTACGATTTTTTTACAGACAATTTTAATTATTAAGATAGAACACGCATCAAAACATGAAAATTCTCAATTTGACCAAAGGATGCCTTACCACCAAGGTATTTTATTATTGTTTTATTTAAATCTTGCCTTCTTTGTGAAATTTTGCATGTATTTTAAAACTTTATTTAGAAAACTACCACAATGTACCATCCAGAATCGAATTAAGATCGCGTACTGTGATTTTTTATACTAATTACAATTAAATCTAGAAACTCAAGGCCCAAATTTCGATTCAAATACCTACCCAGACGATCAGGTAGATTGAAGCAAATTTTAATTTAAAATTAAATTTAGAATGGCTATAAAAAAGAAAAATACGACAGATATGAACATCAAAACCGTCAAAGGCAGAGGAATTTTAGATATTAGTCATTTGTAATATATTTATTGTCTACATTTGCATTTGAAAAAAGTTTATAATTATTGTAAATTATATTACGATAAAAAGAATTTTATGTTAATTGGTTTACTAGAATCGACGGTTAGTCGATAATTTTCTTTTTTTGTTTTATATGCCATTCCATGTTCTTTTTGACAATCATGAGGCATCTGGTGATTTAGTAAATTCATATTATGATGAATAACGTCTTGGTCTATTGAACGTTTTAGATAGGCATTGTTTTTTCCAGTTATTTGCCACATTTGAAAAGCTGAATCAGTTAGATTGGGGTTATTGTACATGAATCTTAATAAAGAAGATTTAGTCATTTGACATCTCAATTCTGTTCCATCAAACAATTTTGGTTCGCGTATTCTTTTTTCAACACTTGTGCAATAGTCAGGTTGGTATTTTGCGTTCGATCGTACATATGCAGGTGATGTTTTTGGGCGTGCATTTTTCGATTTCCGTACACAATTAAAATTTTGAGAATGTTGTGATATGGGAGAGTTCCGATCAACCAAACATTCATTTCCATTACATTTTACGCATTTATTACAATCGCAGTTTTCGCACCAATTGTTCATTGAATTTCTTTTAGGTGCACGATTACAGTAATTCGAATTGGGCCGTTGATTGCGAACGTTCTGTTTAATTGGATGATTTAAATAAGCTCCTTCTAGTGTAATTGCAATCTTGTCATTTTTTTGAGGAATTAATGTCATTTCTCTTAATTTCATGTCTTTGCCATACTTTTTTTCTTGATTTACAATTCGACCATTTTTAATTCTTTTACAGTGGTTTCTCATTTGTTTTTGTTCATTTTTACGAAAATTGATTTTATTATGGTTTCCATTGTACCTTTCCACATTTCGGGATCTTCCAATGTCCCAATACATACACTCAGCCACTGTTATTCTTTCATTACACATTATCTTGTCGTAAATATATTGTATTTTTTAAAAATCTAAAGTTGACCCAGTTTAAACTTGTTACAATGTTTGGTAAATGAGATTAATTAAACCAATCTCAATTGAACGGAAATTTACAATTGACTTCAATTGTATAGTATGGATTTATATTTTTCTGGGGCAATATATCTTTATGAATTGGTTTGTGCATGTATTGTCAATTTATAAAACTACAATTTTTGAAAACAATTTATTTTCAACAAGGTGTATAAATAAAAATTTTACAAGTAATATTAACAAGGAATGTCATTTTGGTAGTATTGGATTAAATCGTACGTTTTTGAGCGCCAATTTCCACAAGAGTTTTGAATTACCTTTAGAAATTCAAACCCTGCTTCAACATCTGATTTATTGTGGAAAAAGCGGGAGTTTAGTTGTTTTATGGTTTGTCCTCGGAAACATGGTAGTCTTGCATCAAGTAGTAATGATACTAGTGTTATTATTTCATTCATGTATGGTCTAAATTTTACAGTGTATTAATTACATTTTTAATTAGTAATAAAAATTGTTACAAATTTTAATATGTTAAAAACGTAATAAAAAAAGTTCCCTCATCACCCCAAAAAAACAACGATTGATTACACGGTTCAACATTTTTAAAAAAAATCCCATCATTTGGTTAATTAATAATTGTATTCATCATCGTAGTTAATTAAAAATAAACCTTATAGCTAAGAATCCAGCAATACACAGATTTTGAAATCTTTCAAATGGCTCAGAATCTGTTTTTCCTCCCATCAAAAGTATCATTTCATAAGTTATTTTCATGTCCGGCTCGAAACCCAAGTTTCCTCCAGGAGAACTGTCAAATATGAACCCAAAATCTAAATTATTTATTTATAAATCATATTTAGTTTTTTGGTAATTCGGTAACGAAAAAAGGACATTGCTATGATATTAACTGGTCCGCTAAAATTATTGTTAGGAATGCGAGTCCTTATATTTCACGGCTTGGAGTTTCGATTATAATTATTACCAATATGAATAATGTGACCAGCATCATCAATCATAATATTTCCATTGTGTCTGTCTTTAACTTGACATAAATAGCTTAATATACAATAGCCAGCCATACTTGATATGAAATTTTTTTGAGCCTACATTTTTTATATATACATAATTTCAGTTTTTACTAAAGTGGGATATAAAAATTATTGATGCGACGATTCACAGGAATCGATAATCACCCTTATTAGGTATCCTAATAGGAATTATTTAGTATTTTTTAAACATTCGATTCATTGAAAAAAGCGAAAATCAGTTTAAATTGATTTTAAAAAAATTTAATGACCCTTCATTTGGACTAAATATTTTATTGTATACAAGTTCTTCCCTCCAATAATTGAATTTTGGAAAATGTGCATTATTCATTTCGAATAGAGCAGTGGTCCCGATTCAAATAGTGTATGGAATCAGTACTACGGATCCCCATTTCAGAATATTTATTTTTTTAAACTCCAAATGAAACAAAAATATTAAAGGTTTTTTTCTCACAAGATTTGGTAAAATTGTGTTTTGCAAAAAATATTGGAAAATTGGATTTTTTATTATGTGGTTTGATTAAGTGGATTTTTCAAAAAAATATCGGTAAAAGTGGATTGTTTCTCTGAGGGTTTTAAATGGTATATTTTATTAACGGTGAGATAATAGTGGCATTTTTGAAATAATAATGTAGCGGTCTAGGCTATGGGATAAATTCCCCACATCTGTTAACTACCTGTATGTAATAAATATTAAAAATTCTATAAATATTAAAAAAAATTGATAAAAATTTTTCTATTTTTTATTTGAATCACAAGGACCCCAGGCTCAATATATCTTTGGACCCAATCAGGAAACATTGGAAGGGGTATCACTACAAAAACGTGTAAATACTTAAAGCGTATATACAAGATACTTTTGATTTAAATCATTTTTTAGTGTTTAGTGTAAAAATATATATACTTTTAGAAATTAAATTTTAAATGACCCATGATAAATTTAATATGAAATTACCGGTGCGTGGTAAAAAAGTTTTGGAACCCGTGAGATACATTTATTTTATTGAGGGTGTTTTAGGTTGGCAGTCTACAACCAATTCAAACATCCGTCTACAATGTAGACTCTACATAGTAGAATTAATGTTTGGGAGTGATTACTGTATCATGCTAATTGGAGCCATTTGTGTCAAATAATTACCATTTTTAGGAAATTATAAATGTATATTTATTAATAAATTACCAATTTAAAAGATGGCGTTGATTGTTCTCCATATTTACATATAAAATGATCTAAGAGGGTATAATCATTTTTTTGACCGATTTGTCCTCTGGATTGACAATTTTTCACACATTCAATAATAGCACTCTAAAATAGGATTAAAAATATCATTACAAAGCTTTTAAATTACACCAGTATTTGTGGCAATAACATTGTAAGGATACACATATATATCTAAACCAATTTCATTGATGACGTCTTTGAAAATTTTCAGTATTTGAAGAGTTAATATATCCTAAAAGTAGATTTAAAAATATTTAAATTTCTCATTTTTTCGTGAATATAAAACAGTGGTGCTCAACCTTTCTGTTTCGCGGAATACCTTATGAAAATTGAATACTCGAGAGGAACATCAATTATTATGATTATATTATTGTTTATGTATTACACCATATATGGGCAAAGTGTAGCACGCGGGCCGAATGCGACTGTTTTATAAATTTTTGCGGCACACGAGTGAAATTAAAAACTTGGGATAATTGAAATTTAATTAATGCAACAAGTAGCATTAAACCAGATCTTATTCAACTCTCAGAAAAAAGCAAAATCACTCACAAGTATGAGTGAATTGTGTTAATAATAAATAATAATGATTTCAAATTTTTGTACATAAATTCTTCCGAATATGAGAATTTACTGCATTCAAATACATTTAAACAGTAAATGTATTGACTATTAACCTTAAAATATTCTTAAATTAATGAAAATAGCTATAAGAGTTTGTCATATTGATTAAAAAAAAATTTAAAAGGGGAATAAAGTGAAATTGAAGAATTTTTCTTGGTGCGACCAGTGATAAAGTTAAATGTGCAGTGTGGCCCGTGGCACTAAAAAGATGCCCACCCTGTATTACACAATACAACAATTCTCAACTTTTTATTTATGTTAATTTTTAACCAGAAAAGGAAGAAGGCGTTTCAGTCAATACAATGTAAAAATTACAGATATATCTATCCAGTATTTACAGATATAATTGGTCTACAATGTTGTTTTGAAAACTTTAAAACTTAATTTAGGATTTTTCTCTTAAGGGTTGGTAAAATTTGATTTTATAGAAAAATATTTCAAAGTGGATTTTTCGCTTAAGCCTTAAGGGTTGTAAATTTCATTTTTTCTTTTAGGATTGGATTAAGAGATTTTTTCTAGAAAGGTTTGGTAAAATCGGATTTATATAAAACACTTCAAAGTGGATTTTTCCCTCAAGGGTTGATAAATTTGAAATTTTCTTTTAGAATTGGATTAAAGAGGTTTTTTCTCGTGAGATTTGGTAAAATCGTATTCAAAAAAATATTGAAAAAACGGGAGTTTTCCCTTAAGGGTTGGTAAAATGTTTGATTTTATAAAAAAATATTTCAAAGTGGATTTTTCCTTTAAGGATGGTAAATTTGATTTTTTCTAGAAAGGTTTGTAAAAACTGATTTATAAAAAACATATTTCACAGTGGATTTTTCAAAAAATTATTGGAAAAAGGGGAGTTTTCCCTTAAGGATTGGTAAAATTTAGTGGTGTTTTCACCTTAATAATATTAAATTAATTCCTTAAATAATAATTAATTTAGTGGTGGACCCTAGGGGCATTTCAAAATTTTATAAATTAGGTCCAAATACTGATAAAGTTGCGTGTGATAGTTTTATGATAATCGTAAAAAGAAGAAAAATTTTTAGTGGAAGAGCTTGCCCATTTTAAAAATCGTTTACTTATTATTTTATAGATGTTTAAAGTTCTTTCCATTTTATAAAAATTATCATTTTTCATTTATAAATATTTTCACTAAAAACAAAAATAAATAAGGTAGAATTTAATTTAAAGATGCAAAGTGAATAACCAAATATGACGAACAACACCAAGACCACTCAAAACATACTACAGGATCTCATCGTAACATTCCAGTAAATAAAGTTATATTTTAGTTTTTGTATGAAATTTTTAAAATCGGCAAGCTCTTCCACTGAAAATTTTTCTTCTTTTCACGATTATCATAAAACTATCACACGCAACTTTATCAGTATTTGGACCATAAAATTTCGAAAAAATTATAAAAAATCACACCCCTAGTAGACCCCTTTGCGAATCACTACCTAAATGAAATGACCTAAAAGTAGATTTAAATTTTCCGCTAGACAAACACAAATTGGTAGACAATTGAAATTATAAAAAAAAATTACTTGACGACAATCATCACCATATTTAAAAATACATGAAGATTTAACAATAGGTAATTTCATTTTTTCAACATCATTTGCATCCAAAACATTTGTTCCATAATTTTCAACAATTTGAAAATCGGTTTCGTGAACTTCAAATTCCAATAAATAAGGTGCTCGAATAGCGCTAAATGTAAAAATTTGCAAAAATAAAAAGATAAAAAAACCTCTGCATAGGTGAGCAAGTTTCCGGTTTAATTTTAACAACGATACAATTTGGAGAAGATGGTAAATAAACCCCTAAAGGCAACTCAATTTCCTTGACAGCTTCAATACATTTTGCTTTCCGATTTTCCTTGAGAAAAGGTCTAATAATTTTAGAAACATTGGTAAGTTTATCAAAAAAATCAAATTCCCGTTGAAAAAAATTTTTATCATCTGGAGACATGATTGAAATTTGAAATTCGATAATTTCCTCTAAAATAGGTCCCAAAACATTATCATAATTTTTCTGATCCTCATCAAAATACATATTACTCTTCATATTCCACAAAAAAAAATGTGAAAGAATTGGTGATGTTTTGAAATATATACCGAGCAATTTTTTAACAAATCCAAACCTTTCATACCGCAATGACTGTATAATTTGTGGTAAAACATCCAATACAGTTTGATGAGAAATATTTGAAAGAATATTGAATGCAAACTGAGCGGAAACAAAATTATGAACATACATTCGTGAAAAAAAGCTCAAGGCTTTTAAACCAGAAATTTTTCTAAAATCCAGTAATCTTGTAGCAAGAAAACTGTTATTTTTAAGTAAATTATCATTAGTGTAAAATGAAATTGCATTTACATTGTCGTTAATAATACACTTGTCTTTGTTGATCAAGTTTCCCAATTTATTAAAAACAATTTCTTGTACTGGAAATCTTTGATTTAAAGCGATAGCTACATGAGGAGACATGTTCCAACAAATTTGAGTAAAATCTTTCCACTGGTTTTCATTAAAAGTTCGATTTTTGCGTTCAGATATTTCTGCACCATGTTTTATTTCTCCAATTTTGGAAATAAATTTAGAAGGATTATTTCGAATCAAGAACCTTTCAATTTCATTTGTTAAAAAGGATAACAAGAGTTGACGTTTATAAATATAATTTTTTGATTTGATTCCATATCTCCTGTAAATACGGCGAGAACTATTGAGGGATTTTATCGAGCGACTACCGAATGTACCATTTTTAAAATGGGAAATTGATTTAAAGGATTCCATTGGAAGAGTTGAAAAAACAT
Organism: Intoshia linei; assembly: GCA_001642005.1. Lineage (NCBI taxonomy): Eukaryota > Metazoa > Orthonectida > Rhopaluridae > Intoshia > Intoshia linei. The sequence goes on along the minus strand of LWCA01000146.1, from coordinate 25,483 downwards.
TACGAGAGTCTCCACTCAGATAATCTTTCATTATTCCATATTCAGAATTAATGTTTAACAAGACATCGGAAAGTGATGAGACATATTTTTTATCACTGTGAATAAATTTCCAAAAAATTGCCATATCATTAACATGTTCGTTTAGCCGCATTTCATTGTATATAAATGATTTATGGTAGATTGAAAAGTAATCAAAAGCGGTAGCGTATACTCTTTGACGTAAGAGACATTTGATGCAAGGATCAACAATAATTTCATCGTGCAAAAAAAGCATGGCCATGTGCAAAATTTTGAAACGTGTACCAGCCAGACGTATCGACCGTGACATTAAATTTAAATGACCTCTAATATGCGGACCGACATAATAACTTAGAGTAATATTGAAAAATCGAATAAAAATTCTAATAATTTGCCAATCATCATATTTAGCGAGAGACATGCACTGGTTAATAAAGTCTAACAATTTTGATTGAGTTTCCTCAAACAACAAATTTTTTTCAATGTCAGCTTGAATTTTTGGGTCCTTGTGTATTATTGTCTCGCATTTATCTAGAACGGGAGCATAAATGCCCAATTTTCGATCCATCATGTGAACCCAACAACTTACAACCGTAAACAATATATTGTGGGTTAAATTACGTTTAATTGCCAAAATCCAATTCAGAGCGTCCGCTAACACTATAGCAGGCTCAGAAGAAGGAAAGTTGGCCACAGAAAAACACATTTCTTTCAACAATTGTCTAGAATTTTGAGAATATTTAATAACATAGGCGGCAATTCTCATTACAGCTTTAGTATACAAATTCAAATCCTTATTTTCTACACTAATGTAAAGTTTTTTTGATAAAAGAGGTAACAAGGAATCGCTGCCACCACTAACTTCAATGAGACCTTCAATTTCACCATAATATTGAGTCCTAGATTGTTGGTTTTTAATAAAATCATTCATCACAGAATCTGAATTTGTGGTGCATTCAAAGATAATTGACATGTACATATTTGTGTTTAATGAAAACTGATTCATTAACATGTAATCAATGATAATATATTGCACAATCTTAGAAGCCCATTTCCAAGACTGTTCAATAATTCTTTTGATTTGCATAGAATATTGTTTAAAAGCAGTTTCTCGTTCTACACTTTGATCTGACAAAGGAAGGTTATAATTCAGACAATTAATCTTAATATTAAAATCTTGCCGTGTTTTGACATTGGTTGAAACTGAAAGTAAATTAAAAATATCCAAAATTGCCGACAAAACATTTTTATTCCAAAACAAAAAAGGGAACCTTTCAAAAATATTCGCTATAAAAGAATCTGCCAAACGACTAATATATTTATGATAATGAATAAAATTGACAAGCAAAAAAATGCAGGTATTTTCCAAAGTTTCAATAGTGCAATAATTTTGAGTTTTACAAGCCATAATATTAATAAATACTTGAAAAATTTTCTCGACTACTGACGTTATAGTGGACAAAATTCCAGATTTATGCAATCTAAGAAAAGAATTTTCAATATAAGAAAATAACCTTTCAATAGACGTCATATCGGAACAAATGTTAATACGCATAACTTCAACTCTGTATATAGTTAAAATGTAAATACACAATCGGAACGACAATTTGTTTATATTGGCTGGAGGATAAGTCGTATTGAAAATAAGAGACGTCAGTTCAAGTCTAATACAAGTCAAGTCTTTAGTTTCACCTTCAACTATAGTTGAAACTGGAGAATATAATAATTGAGATTGAATATTTTCACGGGGCTCGCAAGGTGGTGAAAATTTTGCAATAATTTGTAGGTATTTTTTCAAACCCATTTTCATATTTGATTCTTTACCATCACGATTATACCATGCACTTTTCCATATCCCTAAAAGACAACATGTTGACCAAAAACCAGTAAACATGGAATAAATTTTACTAGATTTATCAATTTCTACCTTAATAATAGACAAAACCCGCGATAAAAGCATGATGGTCGTGTTAATCATTGGAGTATAGGGAGAGTTTTGAAAAAAATCATTCATTTCCTTATCCCATTTTAAAATATCGGTTGGACATGACTTTGAATATGAAACACAAAGCTTATTGAACGATTCAAATAAATGAATCAAGAGTTTTTCAAAATCTGGAAAATTCATATCTTGTTTTTTGACACAATAATTAACAATACATTCTGCAACAGTAGAAAAAATTTTATTTGTACCCATATTTTCATAGTTGTCATTTGTTTGGCTAGATATAATACGCACCATCAACAACATGTAAATTTTTAAAATTCCAGTAGTTTCTTGAGTTTTTAATGTAGAAATACGTGATAATTCAAACAATATAGCATTAGGGTCCATTTTAGAAAACGAGAAAGATACTAAAATTGTTGTGAGAGCGTCCGTTATTATTTTTAAAGTTGATTCCGATTTATTACTTCCAGCATACAGACCCAATAACAGGATTGTATTGGAAAAGGCTAAGCTACCGTCTTTATTTATATTAACATTTTCAGTTGACGCAGAATTGTGATAAATTGACACAAATGTCACAAATGATGAAATTGAAACACTTCTAAAGGTTACTTTTATCAAATGTTCATTTACTAAAATTTTTAACAGACAGTTCATTGTCGTGTTTCGTATGGCGAAAAATGCGTATTCGTAACAAAAATCTTTAAGGTAATGAGAAAAATCTTTTAAATAATCGTCAAAGTACAAATTTGATATGTATTTTTCATATTGTTTTCCAAATTCTTCGCTTAATTGGTCTTTGTATATTGATGAAACGTATTTTGTTGTCTTGATTAAAATTGATATTGGTTTTTCAATCAACATGTTTTTAAATTTTGTTAATATAAATACAGCCCTAGGTGGAAATCTACAGGCAATCGTGTATAATGACTAAAATTTTAATATTATTTTTTCAAAATTCAAAGTCATTTTAAGGACTAATATGGGTCTGTGTTACTGACAATCAATCAAAAATTTAATTTTTGCAAAATTGATTTGGTAATAGAAATCATCTTTACTTATATAAAGTAAGTAGGTTGACTGTTATGTACTACGTACAAATAGCACCTAGCTCTGCCGAGGGCACATTTTTATTATACCAAAAAAATAAATTTACGTTGAAAATCTAACTTAAAAATCCTAGTATTAACTATTATCAATCCTTTAAAGGAATAGTTCCCAAATTTGTTCCAGGTGAACCATCATATCACAATAATTCTTAATTTAAACTGAACTATTATTACATCTTAATTTTTTGTTTGTTAATATTTGCGTAAAGAATTTTAAAAACAATTTTTATCCCATTTTTTTCATTTTTGGACCATTAATTGTTTCACATTTTTTGTTTTAATGAAGTATTTCGAAAAAAAAATATGAATACTAAAATGCTGTTTTGATCGTGAAGCCGTCACTTATTCGGATTTAAATTTTATGTGTGTGTTAACAGGATACAACTGTACAACCTGTAAATTTTTTGAAATTATAGAGCTGTTTTCATTAAAAAATGGGGTGATTTGGGATTTTGGCCCTGAAGATATAATTTTTTTAAATTTAAATTTATGGTAATGTTTATGATTTTAAAATCCGTATCAGCGTATATATTTTTTTAAATTCTCCAACTCGTTTGATTTTCAAAAATAGGGTTTTTGACCCGTAAGATGTGAGTTTGGGAGGTTGAAATTATGTTTGCGAAAACACTCGGAAAAACTATAATTGAAATGTGGACTTTATAAAATTCTATGACAGGTAGTTATTTAAATAAAGCTGAACACACACAAACAAAAATCGCGTAGCATATTATATAAGTTACGATTTAGTTATTTTTAAATTCAGCCATTTTTACTAAAAATCTAATTTTACCAACTCTTTAGGAAAAATGCCAATTTTATCTTCCATTAAGGGTAAATTCACTTTTATTAACTCTGAAATTGATTAAGTACAGCTGCAAAATGTTTTCTAAAAAAATGCTACCATGTTTTCGATGTCCTTTGTGAAAAAAAATTGGATGTAATTGATTTGCCGTTGAAAATATTAAGAAAACGAAGAATACCACAAAAAACATCTAATAAAGTCATATAAAATATTTCAAGAACAGAAAAATCCATAAATAATAAAAAAATTTTAATTATGTCTTAAAAAGTTTTATTTGTTTCATCATCAGTTTAAGTAAGTATTAAAGCGGTTATAACATCTGTTTATGGATAATCTTTCTATTTAAGAACTTCATTTGTTTTGTTTAACACACACAAAAAATTTCAATCATAAAAACTGACGCCTTCACGGTCAAAAAAGCACTTTAGTATTCATTTTTGTTTATTTTGTAACTACATTGTATTTTTTTTATTAAAACAAAAAATGTGAAATAATTAATGGTCCGAAAATTAAAAAAAAAAAATTATTATTATGTAGAGCTTATTCCAGTTGATATAAATACAAAATTTCAACCCCAGAAATCTACGCATTTATGGACCGTGAATCACGGTGAAAAATAACTTTTAATATATTTTAATTATCAACCAAATATTTTTCAAATATTAGGATTCAATGTTAATTTAAAATTAAAAATGAAAAAGTAAATAATCATCCTACAATATCAAAAAAAGTGAATATTGAACGTCTACACATTTCCAATGAATAGATATGAGTGGAAATCTCATAAATTGATTCTTCAGGATTTTTTTTCATTGCAACAATATTTTTAATTTTCAAATACATTTATAGTATTAATTTTGTACTCATTAAAAGAGTCTCATTTTCAAAAAGTTTAAAATGACTTGAAATACAACTTTGTTATTATCATTTTGATATTTATTACAATGGTGGTAAATTTGACCCGAAATATGTTTTTAAAGTGTTGAGTCATTTAATTATTGATACAAAATAATTTTTATTTAACATATATTGACAGCAGACACTGAATATATACCATCACATTAATAAAGAAAGAAAAACCGATTTATTTACAATTTTATTTTTTCTGAAATTTTATCTATTTATAACAATTTTTAGGATTGTAGTGTTTATTACTTTATTTTTAAAATTATACACTCCTTCTCTCTAATAAATTAAAAAATGGTATCACAAAATTGTTTAAAAAAATATTTACACACAAATGTTTAAAAAATAAATTTAAGTGGGAATAATTTACTTAAAATTAAAGGTAATGTGATACAAGTTTGGGATCCACTCCCCTTAATGATTGATAATAGTCAATGTAGCATTTTAAAGTAAGATTGTATCTATAAAAAATTACGCCCTCGGTAAAGCTAGCTGATGTTTGTCAATGTACATAACAGTCACGCTAGTCATTTTAAATAAGACTTTAACTCATTTAAGATTTATATCATAACGTAAATGTAAAATGATTAGACATCAAATTAAAGTTGGGAGAAAAAATATGTACTACCAATTTAAGTTTATTTGGTATTAAATATAAAGCTAAAACTACTTATCTATGATGACGAACAAAAATTTTCGGCTTAAAATTAACTGAAAATAAACTAAAAGTGATAATACGTATTTTTCTGGCCACTTTAATCAAAATTTATTTAATTTAAATTGGTAATAAACCTCATGGCAGTGAATAGTTATGTAAACAAATAAAACAATAATAAAAAGTAATAATACAAACCTTAATGGAAGAAACTATAGTGGGTATAGCATACGTGAGTTGTCTGAGGTCATAATTGGTTTGAATAATGTCAATAATATTGGAAATAAATTCATCGACATCACCATCAATAACATGTCCAATAATTTGTATAATTTTTGCAAATATGGCAGATTGAATAGGATATAGTAAATTATTCTTGGAGGGTTTATTGAAATTTTGAAAAATAATATAATATTTGTCGAATAAATTTGAAAATTTTACATAAATAGATTCCATCAATTCAATATTATCCGTGGAATAATTGTGCAAAAATCTACAAATGGATTGCAAATATTGTAATTGTATATAATAAGAAAAGGTTAAATTTTTTTGAAAATAAATGCATTTGGACAATGAAGATAAAGTATCAAAATCTAATTTTAACAGACAAGATAAAATGGATTCAATATTTAATTTTGTGGTTTCAGTAAAGGTAGTTTGGTCATTTGTTGAATTGATATCTTCTGGATTAATGAAACAAAAATTGTAAATGGTTTTATAATCTTTAATAGTCAAATTATCAAATTGAGGCATTAAATTGTAATAAAATGACGACATGAGTATCCCAAAAAAAGACGGAAATTTATCAATTTCTTTATTGTTCAATTGATCCACAAAATAAGAAAAAATTTCAACTTGATTTCGCGTAAATTCGTCCAAATGGTTGTTTGATAAATTCGACAAACATACATTAAGTTGGAATGAGAATGTGTATGATATTGGCAAATTTACATGAACAAAACTTGTATAATTTTTTGTACCTTCGATCCAATTTGCACTACAAATTTTTGATAATATTTTTACCATTTTGGATGTGTAATTTTCAATAAATTTTTCATTTTTTTCATTGTTTTGATAAATTTTTTTCAATGTTGAAATTAAAATTATACATGCATCCAAATTGAAACAATCGTATTGAGAGTCCAATTTAGGACAGAACTTGTATAAATTTTCAAATGTTTCTTTTAGTATTTGAATTGATTTTTCTTGATTTTTTTCATCTTTGTAGCATGTTATTCTTGTTTCAGCGTACTTTTTGAGTGACCTTTTAAATGGAGAACAAGTTTCAAATATAAATGACATGAGGCTCAATTTAATTTATAAAATCAAAATAAAAAATCATTTTTTCATCTTTTTTCTTTGATTTCAAATTAATGAATTTAATTTTTTAAATAATGACTATTCCCACTTTTTACTAGTTAAATATAGTCTCTATAGTAGTTTAGTAACGTAAACATTTTAACAATATGATCTATAAAAATATTTTAGGTTACATTTTAAGTGTTGATATGCTTTTGAGAATATAAATTATGTTTAGGTTGATTCGTATCGAGTCTTTATGCCATTTCTTATTTGTTTTTCAATTTCGAAAGCTTGTATAATCAATTCAAAGTACAGTCAAGTCTTACCATAACGCACACAAATTTTGTGTCGTTATCGTAAATCCCATTATAGTAAGTTTGAAACATTATTAAAATTCTTTATTATTACGTGAGACTATAGAACATGTATCACGATAAATTTTTTTATTCACAGTCAAATGTTTTTTTTTCATTTGATCAAATTTAGAATAATTACAGTGAGGCCTCTTAATATCGCCAACTCTCAATACCGCCACTATTTATCAATTTTGTAGCAAACTTATAAGGAAAATTCTCAATACCGCCACAAATTTAACTTAAATTTTCAATTCAAATTTTATACAAAAATATGGTAGCACTAGGGTACTATAATTTAGTTAATTCTATATTTTACTTTATCGTTAATTTTACTTCATAATTTATTCTATTCTTATTTAAAACAACTAATTCAAAGTTTACATACGATTTGTAATATAGTTAACTTTTTTAAAGCATAACAATTTTGTATAGAATATGACGAACAAAAAGAGATCAAGATTAAATTTCACAGAAAAATTTAAAATAATTCGATTTCTACAAATAAATAAAAAATGAAAACAATTCTTAGTTGTTTGTATTTTTAAGATAATAATTATATATTATTATATTAATTTTATTCTACATTGTTGTATTATATAATTGTATTATATTGTTTTGGTTAGTTGAATTTTGCTTTTTTCGATATTTTACTGTACAGTCAATTCTTTTCTGTATGAACACCCTAGAATATGAACTTAGCTCAATGTGAACACGACAATTTTAATTTGTTAAAAACGTTTGAGGTTCATATGAAAAAATATTTTTTGATATGAACATTGTCCTTTTTGAACAATGAACATATTTTTATATACTTAATATTTAAAACTATTCATTAAAATCTAAATATTATCAAATTTAAACTTAAAACTACATTGCATTAATTTAAATGATTTAACAAAAAATGAAGTTAATTTACAAGACACATTTTTTATTGTTCGTTTACCGTGATATTTACATTTTTTTATTTTTTTATTATGAACACAAATAAAAGAAGAAAAAGAAATGATCTAACAATTAATGACAAAAAGAAACTAATTAAATTATTTAATGAAGATAAATGTTCTACTCAGCGGTTTCTTGCTTCTAAACACAATATATTTCTAGGTACTAAAATATTTTAACAAATATATATTATTAGGTCTAGTTAATAAACTCTTATCCAATCAAGAATCAATTTTGTGTGAAACTGTAAATCCCCTACAAATTAGAAATCCGGTTCTTCGAAAAACAGTTGAAATTGACTCAATTCTTTACGAATGGTTTCAAAATCCAAGAAACCGTAATATTTCCGTGAATGATGAAATATTAAAAGAAAAAGCATTGGAAATATCAAAACGCTTTAATAAGCTTGAATTTAAAGCTTCAGCGGGGTGGTTATCCTCTTTTATTTCAAGGTATATGATCTCATCGCGCAAAATAGTTGGTGAATCGCGTATTGAGAGGCCTCACTGTAGATATATTTTTATATAACATAATTTTATTTTTCATAAAAAAATAAATCATGAAAAACTGAAAAACTGGTCTTTTTTTGAGTAATTATTTTGACCAAATTCTAACAGGGTTTTTTGAGTAATTTTTTAACCAGATTTCAAGAGAAATTTTTTGTATCTGATTTTAACGGGTTTTTTGAGCAATTTTTGAATAAATTTTAAAAATAGTATAAAATAAAATGAAAAATAAAAAAAATGGTTTAAAGGTAACATTCTTTTCAAAAAAACTCAAATATTTTTGTAGTTAATATAAAATTTTTAATTATATTATTTACAATATTATTAATTAATCATTAATATGATTGATTCTGATGAGACGAAAATCCCATGAAATGAAAAACTTATGAAGTGCAATTATTAATGTTTATATCAATTGAATAACGTCTACACATTTCCATTAAAGAAATATGGGTGGAAATCTATATAATTCATTCCTTCAGATTTTGTTTCATTGCTGCGCAATTTTTCAAAAAATTTAAATTCACTTTGTACAAAATTTATTTTCAATTACCATTTTTTGCAATGTTGGTAAAATTCATCCGAAATATCTTTCTAAAGTACTGATTCCATTAATTATTGATACAAAATTGATATTTTTTACTCATCGAAAGCAGATACTGAATATATTAATTCTTTTTAATTTTTTCTAAAATTTTTTATTCAAATGTTAACAAAATAAAATTAAGGTGGAATAATTCACTTTAAATTAAAAGGTAATGGGAATGGGTCCTCGTGAAATTAGTTTGGGACTCACTCCTTTAAAAGAGTAATAATACTGAATAGTATCATTTTTATGTTAGATTTTCTTATTTCTTATTATTTTCTTATTAAATTTATTTTTGGTAGAATAAAAATGTCCCCTCGGCAGACCTTGATGCTGTTTGTACGTAGTACATAACAGTCAAGCTAGTTGGTAAATAATGTATATTAGTAAGAGTAATTAGTTTAATTCATATCGCAACTGTAGTAATATATCTATGAATGTAGTAATGAATCTATCGGGTATGTGACCTTTCTTCGTGTTTCTATTTTTGTGAAATTCGGATTTCATTTTTTGAAATTGAGCATTTGAGAGAATTATATATTTTTGAATATTATAACTATTTTATTTGTCAATTTTAAAATACCACGTCCGTATCTACATAAAGGTATATATGGCATTACACGTCGTTTGCGAATTTTTGGGTCTATTTTGATTTTGTTCATTTTGAACAAAATTTATGATAAAAATATAAAAAAAAAATAATAAAAAAAAATTAAATAAATAATAAAAAAATAATAAATAATTAAATTTTTATATTATATTATTTATAATAAATGATATAATATTCTTGAATATCATAACTATTTTCTGTACTAAATTGAGTCTTAAGAAGTGGTTAGGTGTATATGACACTACGCATCACGTGTTCATTTATTTACGGGCCTATTTTTCATTTTCGGTGGCCTCGAAATCTAGGTGCATCACTATTATACAATTTATAATTGAAATTTTGTACAAGAATTAATGTAAAAGTAAGTTAATTGAAATAACAAAGGATGAAAATAAACTAAATTCAGAATTGACAATACATTCGTAGATAATTATAATTCGATAAAATGATTCATAACTGAATGCATCTATCGTTCGATTAACAAATTTAACGCGAAATTAAAAATTTGATAAACAAAGCTTAGTAATTTTTACAATTAAAATAAAAATAACTATCAATTATAATTTAATCTTTTAATAATAAATGCGGTTTATGGTCAATAAAATTCCATGAAATAAAGTAATAAACTATATAATGATACCAGTTTGATTCAAAATAAATTGTGTATACAATAAAATTTGTATTATAATTTATAAATAATTATAAATGTATTGATTTACTGAACTGCTTAATGTAATATTTTTTTAAATTTTGCATTTATAAAATAATTCAATACAAATTAGTCAGATATTGTACTAAATTTTAATCTATTTTTATAGAAATGTTTAGTGATTTATGTCAGTAACTAAGAATTCTGGAATAGAAACTACAAGTCAAACTAAATTGAAAGGTTTACTCAAGGCATATTGGATTGGGACACTAGACTTGTTTTTAATTATTATAAACTTTTTATTCGATTGACAAATGTAGAGTAATACATGTGCTTCAATCCAATATTGTCATGATAATGTAGCTAAATTTTCAATTGATGTCGGATATATTAAGCTTTTTTAATTTGCTTTATATTTTTCACTCTTATAAATTTGTTTATACCTCTAACTGGTTTATTGATTTTTTTGGATAATAACCTTGTTACCCAAGTTGAAATTATTCAAGCATACAAAATATAAAGCAATATTTTGTTTATCTACCATATTTAGGTATATTGTCATTAACATAGATCGATCTGTAATGGTGCAAAATATAACCAAGTCAAAGAAACCAGCAAATGTAATTTTGGACGTTAAAGAGATGTTGTCCCGTCAAAGGGTTTCTTCTTTTCTTAGTAATCAACAATTTTGTAATGAAATGAAACAGCTCGTTTCACAACAGTTTGAATTACAATCTAATGGAAATAATATTTTACCGACTGGTAGAAAATCAGATACATTTGAATCTTATATTAATCAAACGTCTTTTAAATTTCCACAAGGTTTCTTTATTTTTATATTTCCTAATTATAATTATTATACATTATGTCACAAATGTAGCCATCAGTGTGCACTGGACACTTTGAATCATGATTTAAATCAGATATTTTCAACGCGATCCATATGAGCCCAAAGTCCATTAAAAAATTTAGATTTTATTTTTAATTGCATTTCTTTAATATTATTTTACATTATATGGATATAAAAGTGAATATTTTTAGTGATGAATTAAGTGTAGCAATTTTTATAGTACCTGAAAAATTTGTATAAAAATTTGTGCATAACATTTATTCCTGTGGAAGAAATTAATTTACTTTTCAACTATAATTTCAACTTTTTAACCCATTAATGTCACTATCAGTTTCTATTGTAAATTAAACTATTGATATAAATAGATTTCGGTAGCACATGTTTAGTGTGGTATTTCCAGCAAATGCTGTGACTTACATGATATTTATCATATTTTAAATATGACATGAAATGTTGTGTATACTTAAGAAAATGTATCTAATTTTATAAAATGATGGATAATTCTATTTCTGATACGATGCAATAATTTATTTTTGTTTCTTGAGATTTTTAGATTCGTTTGTAAATTATATAATTTAGGGTTATAAATTTTTTTATTTATGGTTTATATTAGGAAATAAATTTTTGAATAAACTGTGTCGTTTATCCTATGGTATATTGACATGTATTGAACACAATTAATACAGTACATTATCAAAATGTTGATTTTTAACTCGGATAAATTTGTCAAAATGATATTTTGATTATGTTGTTTAAATTTTGAAATTATATAAAGATTGTATATATATAAATATATATTTCCAATATCTGTCTACACATAAAAGTCTTTGAATTGTTTCTATTTGTATGTCTAGTTTTGATTTATATATCAATATTTAAAAATTTAGTTTTATAAGATAATAAAATGTGGATTTATGAATTTTGAACTTTGTAATGTTTTAACCTAAAAAATACATTTATTACATGTATAAATTATTATTTATGCATTTATCAAAAATAATGAATTCATTATAATGATTATTGTAATGTGGATAATGAAAGAAATTTAAATTTTTCATTTTCAATTGCTATATAATTTTATGTACTACGTACAAACAGCACCTAACTCTGCCGAGGTCAGACTTTTTTAATTCTATCAAAAACTACTACTATTCACTATTATCAATTGTTTAAACGAATGGTTTCAAAACTTGTTTCACCTAGGAACCGGTCATTTCACATAACTTTTAATTTTATTTTGTTAATATTTGTGTAAAAAATTTTAAAAACAGTTTTGAGATCCCATTTTTGTAATTTATTAGAGAGAATGAGTGTATAATTTTAAAAATAAAGCAAATACAATACAATCCTAAAATTTGTGATAAATAGATTAAATTCTAGAAAAAATAAAATTGTAACTACCGGTACTTATTTTTTGAATGTTATGGTATATATTTAGTATCTGCTTTCGATGAGTAAAAAATATTTTTTATCAATAATTAACGAAATCATCACTTTAAAAACATATTTCGGGTGAATTTTACCAACATTGTAATATATAAAAATGATAATAACAAAGTTTTGCTTTGTAGTACTTTGTTATAGATTTAGTACAAAATGATTTTAAACTTTTTAAAAATGAAAAATTGCGTACCAATGAAAAAAATCGGCAGGAATTAATTTAGGACATTTTCATTCATATCTCTTTATTGAAAATGTATAGACGTTCAATACACATTTTTTTTGGAAATTGTAGGATGATTATTTTTATTTTTAATTTTAATCCAAACATTTCAAAAATATTGGTTGATAATATATAAAAAATTATTTTTCACGGGAATGGTAGATTTTTGGGGTTGAAATTTTTTATTTATATCAACGGGAATAAGCTGTATTAGAATAATTTGTTTTTTTAATTGTAACCCGTTAATTATTTTATTTTTGTTGTAAATAAAATAGTTTCGAAATAAAAAAAAAAAAATACTAAAATACTGTTTTGACCGCGAAGGCGTCAGTTTCTCAGGTTGAAATTTTTTGTGTTAACTTAGTGATTGTGACGAGAAAAACACCGGGACAAAAATTCCAGGATTTTTAAGATTTCCCGGGATTTCCCGAAAAAAATTGAGACATATCTGTATTTGATTTAGGTTATTACTATGAAAATATGATTTTATAATATTAAAAATTTACTATTGCAAAAATTCCACCACTAATAAAATTTAATTAAAAATACCATTTCAAGCCCTCATGGAAAAATTGTCTTACACCGATATTTTTTTCAAAAATCCGATTTTACGAAATCTTATGAAAGAAATCCCCTTTAAACCACAAATAAAAAATCTAATTTTCCAGCCTTTAATGCAAAAATATCATTATTCCAATACTTTTTTTTTTAAAAACCTATTATTCTAATCACAAATTACTAACACTTAAGGGAATTACCCTCTTTATCCAATATTATTTTGAAAAATATTATGAGTTATTACGAACTGGAACGCTATCATCAAGATTGTTAAAATTAAAGGAAGCCCTTATGACCGTTAAACTTACGTCAACACAAAATGAAAGAAATTTTTCTACTGCTTCTAATTTCTTAACAAAACGTAAACCGCGTTTAAAAGAATAATCTATCAATATTATGTGCGTTTTGAAAAACTTTTTTAACACTCTAAAATAAATAAATTTTTTTCTAATTAACAATTTAATTTATAAATTTCAATCTAGATTCGTGTTATTTCATTAATTCTTAAATTTTTTTGTGTTTATAAAATTTATTAAAGTCTCTAAAATTTTTAATGCTTCTATATTATATATGAATAAAAATTTTTTATTTATATTATTTATATATGTAATTTTTAATTTTCCGGTTCTCGACTTTTGTCATTTCCCGGGAAATCACAATCACTATGTTAACTGAATATAACTGTATCATCTCTAATTTTTTTTTTAAATTTTAGAACTGTTTTCATTTTTTAAAAAAATAATCTGGGGTTTCGATCGTGAAAATTAACATTTTTAAATTTTTCCAAAAAGGTAATTTTGGGTTTTGGCTGTGAAGATATAAGATTTTAAAAATTATAAATTATCATAATTTTGATGATTTTAAAATCATTATCTGATTGAGTATTTTTTAGAATTCTATGATTCGTTTGATTTTTAAAAAAAAAGATAATTGGGGTTTTTGACTTTGAAGGACTCAATTTATCAAAATGAAATTGGCGATGAAACATCACTCTCGAAAAACTGTAATAGAAATATGGAAATTTTAAAACTCGACTAATACTTTCTTAAATAATCTGGACTTGATTTAATTTCACCTTTATTTTTAACATATGCTAATTTCATTTTATTTTATTTACGTTTATTGTACATAATTTTCATATAAATTTTAAAATTCAAAAAAATATAAAAGAAAAAGAAAATAGAAAAGAAAAAAGAAAAAAGAAAAAAGAAAAAAGAAAAAAGAAAAAAGAAAAAAGAAAAAAGAAAAAATGTATCAATCAGCTTCCACTGAACATAAGCCTTTTAACCTTGAAGGTTGCAATAGTTTATATGTCGATGATTTGTCGTCTGTTAGATTAGTCAGTCATGCTAATGGTACTAGAAGTGGAAATTATGCTAATATAAACTTTATGGATAAAAATTGCGCTCTGAAAGCAATGCACAATTTGAATTATGAAACGCTTAAAAAAAAAAGTATGAGAATCATGTGGTCTTTTCGAGATCCTTCCATACGAAAAAATGGTGTCGGTAACATTTTCATTAAAAATTTGGATAAAATTGTCGATCAAAAAACATTATTTCAGACATTTTCTCATTTTGGACCAATCATGTCTTGCAAGGTTGTATGCGACGAACATGGTGTATCGAAAGGTTACGCTTTTGTACATTTCAGCAATTTGGACCATGCTATACAGCAATGATACGATTAAATGGAACGAGATTGACCAAGGATACTAAACCCGTTGAAGTCATGGAATTTATACCTAGGTCTAAACGAATATTAGAGGATTTAATAATGTGTACTTCGAAAATTTTCCAGCTAGTTGGAAACAGGAAGATTTAAGTAAAGCATTTTCTGCCTATGGTGAGATTTTTTCATGTAAAATTTGCATTAGTAACAGTATGGATTCCAAAAAATTTGGTTTCGTTTGTTACAAAGACCCTACTCATGCTCAAAAAGCAATGATTTTATTTTATACATTTACTAAATAGAAATGTACAATTTTAACTAAATTACCTTATTTTTCTAGATGTAATTTGTACTTAAAAAAAGGAAAATTTGTTTTTTGAAACTGAAGGATTCAATTTTAGAAAATTAATCTTAGATATAAAGTTTATATTAAGTTTATAATAAACCTGATCCGTGAAAAACTGTATTAGAATTTTTGATATAATAATTTGTATGAAAATACAAAATTTTTAGTCACATGCAATACATTTATATAGCTTTATCATTATTATATTGAGATTTATTTCCATATTTTTAATTATATTGTACATGTAGTAAAGATGGGAATTTAAATTTTATAATATTCAATTACATTCTGATGCCAGAAATTTAATCATTAGCCCTCGGCAGAACATATAGATGAAATAAATGTCCGTTTATTATTTTTTTCAATGTTTTGTCAAATGAAGCTTATCTAAACTTTCTCGTAGATCTCATAACATCTGATAAATTGATTTGAATTGATAAAAAATTCTATTTAATTTAACTACACACTTCTATACTTGAGACGTCCCAGAGTTTGAGAAACCATGATGTGTATTAATATAATTTTTTTTATTTGAATCCTACCACATTCTCATCGACTGTTGGTTTTTTTTATTTATACACTAAGCTATAGGTTCTAATGCTTCTTAGTGCGGTCTGATACTAGCACATACTCTAATAGTGAATTTGATCATTAAAATCAAATATGTTGTCTAATTTATATTTGCTATCTAATGTTAATTATTTAAATTTGATACCACTATTGATTAATTTTTTTAGACGACAAAAAAATCATTTATGATGTACGCCCAATGGAAAATGAATTTACAAAATTCGAAAAAATCACCCGTGCTAAACTAGCCTCCGTGTATCGTTTGCTTTATTTATATGGCTGGAATAGCGACATAGATTCACATGCAACTGTATTTTTTAAATTATATTTATTATACAATATGTAAATTTAATTTTTTATAAGAAATGTTTTTTCCATTGTTTGAATATCCATTATGTTTATAAGTATAATAATTATGATAATAATGTGTATTAATATATTCAAATTCTATTAGTAATTATTTATTTTAAGGCACGAATCAACTTTGAAAAAGAAGAATTTTTGATTAGATCATCTAATGAATTTTGTCATAGTGTTTCAGCAAAATCCTTGTTTAAGGTAAAATTTTACATATAGTTAAGTGGAAATGATGTCAACAAAATAAATACATTGCGAGATTATAAAATTTATAGACAACAAAAATTATCGAAAATCCATTTGTATAGATTTTATTAAATCTATGCAAGAAGTGTCATTTTTAATAACAAAAATATTGATGTATCTAAAAAAAGGTGAAAGGTTATTAATATCTGAAATGTGTAACTTGTCATTTTTTTAAGTAATGATTGTTATATATGAATAAATCAAAAAAATGTATTTATAAAGTACGTAACCAAACTTAATAAGCTCGAGGCCTCGAAAATAAAATAAAATAAACCTCCAAAAAATTTTCTCAAATGTTGGGTAGTGTCATATAGCCATAGTAACCTCGAAGGACCTTGACTTGGTATTTCATATTTAAAACATAAAATAGTTATGATATTTACGAATATAATTTTTTTATGTTCAATTTGGAACAATGACGCCTCAATTTTACGAAAAGTTGAAAACCTCTCGAGATAAGGTAGATTCGACAGATAGTATATCAGAGGTGGAATCCTTTTCACGCACATGGCCATTGGCCATATTTGAATGATATTTATTTATTAATTTGTTTTTATTTACTAATATTGATTCTATCGGTAGCAATAATTTAGAAAAATATTTCAATGAGAAAATTTAAGTTTATATCATAAATTAATCTGTATCAAAGCACATGTATTGTTGATTTGTTATTGACATTAGCTGTATTCTAGAATCTAAATACTAAAATATATAAAAAATTATTTAGATAAACAGACAAGGTAAGGTGGTGGATGAATCTAATTCAAACACAGGTTTAAACCATTTAGCAATAGAAGATAATAGTTTTTTTCTACATTCAATTTTTTACTCTTGTCGACCCGACATTAAATGTGTAATTCACGTCAGAACAGACGAAACTCTGCTAATATCTGCCTTAAAATGTGGATTAAAACCATTATGTAGATATGCCTGTGTTGTCAATATATCTTATGTGGATTCTTTATTAACCGTTTTGGATAAAGAGCAGGAATCACTGGATAGATTTAACCAACAAATTGGATCCAACACAAACGCATGTTTCATAAAAAATGATGGTTTGTTAGTTTTTGCCTCTTCTATTGAAAAAACGTTTTATATTCTAAAAAGATTAATGGTGGCTTGCCAAGTGCAAGTCAAGGCTTTGCCATTTGATAAAATTTCATCAAATTTAAAATTAATTGACCAAACGACAGCAGATAATATTGCTATTCACGATTTTGGTACCAGTGATTATGTATATAAAAATCTTACCGACGGCATGGTTAATGTAAAGGGAGGGAGCAATGTTTTTAACGATACTTATGTTGAATTGATAAATTCCAATCTTGAGAATGCTGATGCAAATGGTAGCAATGTGTCAAGTTTATTTAATGTTAATTGTATTAATGAATGTTTAGTTAATCGAAAACTACGTATCAGTAAATTTGATTTTGAATTTGAAAGTTTAATGAAAAGATTAGATGATTTAGTATGCATGACTAATTCTATAATTTATTTTAATAGGGTTACAGAACCGGATATCCTTACATTATGCGAACTAATTATGCATCTAATCAAAATAAATCAATTTGCGATGTTAGTATACCGCCAGCATCCATTTCATTTAATGAATCTGTTGATAAAAGTATAATTAAGGACAAGTAATTTTTAATTTATTGATATCGGATTATAATGGTTAGAAATATAATGATAATAACTAAATTTTATTATGGTAATTTTTAGTGTTGTAATAATTTCACTACGTTCATTAACTTTTTAGAAATAACTACATAAAACGAAATTGGATGGCTTCACCTAATGCATATGATAAAATTAAAAAAAAAACGGCTATACCTGGTCACTCTGCGCAGTGGACCAAAACTGATGAAGAAACTACTGTTGTTCAAGTTCCAAACGATAAACCGAACCAGTTTGCACCACAGGGAAAGAACCCTGAAGAATTTTTAGAAATGCATAATAATATAAAAAATAATTATTATACTGAAAATGTAAATTCTGGCCCAGAATCAAAAATTATGCACACTACCAAAATATCTCAAAATCAAGATTATAGTACTATTGGATCAGTTTCTCGTGGACTTATTCAAAGTAAATACAGAGACAACCCAGAAGTTTACACAAACACAGTTTATAAAAATCCATTTAATGAACAATTGGATAAAGACTTGGACTTTTATAAACTTGATATAAGTGAGAGCAATAAAAAGGATTCTCTGAAAGGTAATTTTTTTATAAATATTTAGATAATTGTCTATTTATGTTGTTTAATTTTCACATTTAGCGAATGATGTATTTATATCCAATGAAGAAAACAACAATAAAAGTGAGAATTTTTTATTTTCGTTTATTATTTGTATATGGGTTATTATTATTAACTTTTTATTTTTATTTGGCTATTTAGGTAATCATACATATGAAGAAGTTGGAAATGTAAAATCGTCCAGTGTTAGAACAGAGCCTAGGAAATCTATAAATTTTGAAAATAATATAGTATATTTTTTATTATGACTATTGATTAGATTAAAAATTTGCAACATTTGGGTGGTTTATATTTTATTTTATAGTCAATATTTCGAAATTAAATTAATGGTTGTAACATAATCTGTTTAATTATTAGTTGAGTGCATTTTAATTGATTTATAATTATTTATTTAGACAAATGAAACCAAACAAAAACATAATAGTGAAAAACCCAAAAAAAAGAGATTCCGTACTCCATCATTTATGAAAAGAAAACGTCAAGAAAAACCAATTTAAATTTGTTTTATATAATTAGTTTATCTAGTGTTTATTTTATGCATTCCAATCAGTAAAATTTTATGTTTATATTTTATTTTGTTAAGAATTTTTCATTTGTTTGTTTTCTTTATCGCTACACTCTGCAGAAGGGATAATGTCCAATTCTAAATTAATAGGTAATGTTAAGAAATTGTTTAATTACGTTTATCTTATATTAGCTTAACTGTATGTACTTTATACAACCATAGCTAGCTCTGCGTTGGGCCGCTTTTTTAATCCTTCGAAAATATTAAATTTAAATGTCACGAAATATTTTGTGTTATATTTATTTTTAGTGTTTCATGGTATCAAACTAAAAATATGTTTTGGGTAGATTTTGAGTAGTTTTGTATAAAAGCACTTAATATTGGAAAAAAAAAATTTTTATCAAGATTGAAATGCGCCGCTCAAGTTTTATAACATGAAAAATACACCTGATTTTCTTGGATATTTATATTTTGTTAAATAAAATATAAAATAAATTTTGATCACTGGTCAATGATTATGCTTTTTACTATAATTTCCATATTAGTTGAAGTTACTTATTATTGAAGACTTTAATATAGTAAATAGAACAATAATAAATATATCGAGAGTGTATATATTTCTATTTTTTTAGATTATATTTTTCGAATTATATATTCCATTAAACAGGAAATATTAAAGATATATAAAAATTTTAAGTTAATATGTAAATTTATAAATATCTACATTGAAATAAAATCATTTATTATTTAAACATGGATCAAATCATGAAAAAATTTTGTGGTCCTAGATAAAACTGGTGTTTGAAATGAATCGATAAAAAAGATTCACTTAAAATATTTGTGTCACTGATAAATAAAATTTAGTCATGATTTAGAAAAATTTCACATTTTAATCATTTTTCAATTAATTTGATAATTAACCAATTATAATTGACAAAATGGAACAACTAATTATTGATTGAAATGAATAATTGATTAATGATATTTATCAATTAAAACATGCAATGCAATTCAAATATTACAGTGTCAACATTCCATTTGAATACTTTTTATTATAAAACCACACTTTTTGATAGACGCGTGATTATTCTATAGCAGCTACATATAGTTACATATAGATAGCTGCTAGTTTATTCTTACTTTTGTATTTAAATTTTTAACATTTAGCTTTTCAGCTTTTGTATAATTGTATATTCATGTAAAAAAACAATCAAAATATCTAAGGGTTTATTACGATAAAAATTAAAATCACATTGACATTATTGAGCTAAAAATTACCATCGCAGGTTTTTAACACTATACTGCACGACTTGACTAGTAATGTATTTAAATAAACCATTTTTTATTAATATTTAACAATTTAAATAAAATTTAATGCATTATTTATTCTCACTAAATTTTAGTCTAAAATTAAAGTGATGTCAGAAAATTATGCCAATTACTTAAAAAACGTAAGCATACATGAAACAATAAAATAATATAATTTATAATTAATTATTGATTCAACAATTAGCAACATCTACAATGTAATGATGATTAGAATACATAAACATGTGGTGGATGGATGAATAAATTAGTAAAATTGATTAGTTATCAAACATGTCCACAAAGTGCGTGCTAATATACATAATATAATATTGATATTTTAATTGATAAAAAATTTATATGGGTGTATACATAATCAATGTATAATTAGAATGTTAAAATATGTTATTTGATACTTATCATTTAAAAATATTCAACATTCATATTAAAAAATACTATAACTGAAATGTCACTCATAAACGGTACCAATGAACTATTATCATCGTTTGAATTTTTATACGTCAGTGAAAGACCCATAATCGGCTATATAAATTTATATTTTATTCCAGTTTGGTACCTTTTAGGAATTCCAGGGTAATTTTATATTTTTTTGTATATTACATAAAATTGTAGAAACATTCTTTCAATTATAGTATGGTTTAAAATGAGTCGGCATCATCCGTCAGCAATATTTTACTTGTATTTGTGTATTAATGATGTGATTTTTTTAATTTTACATGTCATTTTCTCAATTCAATACTTTTGGGAAAGGAACGTACTCAATACAGTTTTTATTTGTAAGACATTTTCATTTTTGTTTATGATGACTCAACACAACAACATTTTCATTATTTTGTTAAACAGTATTGAAAGGTATCTACAAATAAATCATCCATTCTTATTTACCGTATCTTCCAACCCAATTTTAAAATTACTCAATAAGCGAATTGTGCGTAATATGGTCATGTGCAATGTGGCTTGTATTTTGGCTGCAGCTTTACAGTCACCTCAGTTTACTTTTTGGGTCATTAAAAATCAATTTTGTGTTGTAAACGTATCAAGTTACTTGAATTCTGTTTATATCCATTCCTGGATATCAGAAACTATTACTTTCATAATATTTCCAATTATAATTTCGATGGTCAATGTTTGTCTTATTCGACAGATTAAATTGTTAAATAGCAAGTATAATCAAGTATTCAGCAAAAGAAAAACGTTAATCTCGCTCTTCAGAAAAACTAATATGTAATATTTAACATTTATTTATAATACATGTATAGACTATATTCTGTGTCCGTTCAAATGATCGTAAAATCACATGATCGTAGTTTTTTGATCGTAAATCAAAAGATCGTATTTTATAATTGTAGTTAATATTAATTTTAATACATATTTTAATTTGAATGTATATGATAATATTTGATCGTAGATCCACAGATCCAAGTTAAAACTGAATTATTAAGATACCATATTATACCTACAACCCATATTACAAAAAAAATTAAAAATATTCTATGGTGTTCACACCAGAGAATATTTTTTATTCAATTCAATTATAAATTTTAATATTAGTATATTTTTACGATCTTTTGATAGTGCGCCACTAAATTCTACTACCGTATAGTATTCTATAGATTACTAGCTTGACTGTTATGTACTACGTACAAACAGCACGTAACTCCGCCGAGGGAACATTTATATTATACTAAAACTATAAAGTCATGTTTAAAATGTAACTTAAAAATCCTACTATTCACTATTATCAATCCTTTAAAGGAGTGGTTCCCAAATTTGTTTCATGATATTAGGAAAGTTTTTTTAGTTTCGTTGTTGTAGTTTTTTATTAAAGTTTGAAAGGTTTTAATAAAAATATTTTGAAAATGAAAATTTGAAATTTAAAAATTGCTTAGCAATCAAAAAACATCCGAAGGAATGAATTATATAGATTTTCACTTATATGCCTTTATTGGAAATGTGTAGACGTAAAATTCACATTTTTTTTGACTTTCATTGACTCTCAGAGCCGAGCCTATCATGCTCTCCTCGCACCCTTGAAAATAAAATATAACCCTTTAAAAAAAATGGAAAATAATACACACGTATAGCCACTTAATTTATTTTTAAATGCTCAATTTGGAAACATAAGGCCCATTAATTTTCCTACATTTTTCCGTGAAACTGCATTTAGCAACGGCTGAATAATATCCATAATTGTATAAAGTAATGTATCTAAAAATGTATTTCTGTGTGTTTGTAACCATTAATTTCAGAAATTAAATAAAGTAGAGTTTTAAAATACAAGCTTCTAATACAGTTGTTTAATTTTAAGTTTAATACAGCAATAAAGTGAACCTTCGGCAGACCTATGTGCTAATAATGTATAATAAGTATGTATAATAATGTAAAATATGTACAAAGTACATAACAATGAAACTAGTAGTAAAACATTATTGACATTAGTTCCCTGTAAATTCCTATATTTTATACTATAATTCTTACCCGCCTGTACCCTTAAAAATTTTTAATTGATGTTCATAATCCCCCAATTTTTTATTTGATTATGATCCGTACACTCAGAGCCGGACTTACACAGTTCTAGGCCATTCAATAATGAAAAATAGTCTCTCAAAAAATTTTTTTATAAACTATGCATAGTGTCATATAGCCTTAATGATCTCTCTAAGGTTTTTGAAATGATATATAAAATGTATCACACATATAATACAATACATATTATGATATTCAAGAATATAATTTTTTTAATCCTCAATTTGGAAAAATGAGACACCATTTTACAAACATTTTGTCGAGCACCATACTTGTCGAATAGATGTCTCGGTACGGTAGGTTCAGTTGCGTACATTATTACCCATATTGTCTCCCATTTTTGATGTATTAACCACTATTGTCTTTTCTCGATTATAAGCAGACCCCTGAAATATAAATTTCAGTGAAATTTTAAACTAAATAAAATTTAAATATAAGCAGTTTCTGTTTGTATTCGAAAGAAAGAACTTTAAACAAAATATAGACAACATATCAATTTATTTCTAAAAAATAACTTTTTTCATTCAATCTAATGTCTAATTTATAAGTTTATACTACAATCTAATTGTAATTAGAAAAAAACGTTTAGTGTATTTTTTATATTTTACAAGGTCTGCTTAAAAATCTGCTTGTTTTTGATTATAAGCATTTTTCCTTCTATCGAATATAAGAAGACTTTTTATAATCGAGAAAAGACAGTAGGCATATATAGCAATCATGTTAATTGTACAATTAGTCAATTTACCAATGCAGGAAATGAGCTTTAAGTAAATTAAATATTTTTTGATTTTTACTCAACCTTACCCAACCATTAATAATAAAAAAAGCTTTCCCGGACGACCCTTAGCCCAGGTGGGAACTACCATGGCAATTACCAAATTGCAAGGCTCTAATTTACATTTAGCCAATTAAAAAACACAGAAAAAATGAGTTTTGATCAAACGAATAATAACAATAAGAGCGTGGGAAGGATATCAAATGATAGAAATTATAAAATGGACAAAACGATTAATAAAAAAAACGAATCAAATCGACGAGTCATAATTATGTTGGTTTTTTTAAACATTTTCACAATTTTAGCAACATTTCCAGCCACCTTAATGTATTTAATTTCCAACAATTTTGCTTTCAAAGAAATCAGCATTTCACTACACGATTTGCGTAAAAATAAAATGTGGAACAGGCACTTAAATTTTCAAACAGCCTATGCTTTTGTTAGATTTGTCAGTATTTCTAATTTTGCCTGTAATTTTTTCATTTTTTATTGGAACAGTAGCAAATTTAAGCAATATTTTTTTTGGAGTAATTGAAATTGTTTAAATCTACCATTTACAACGAAATATTCAAAAATATGGACATTTAATTTATCGTAAATACACCACATGCGTGGTTAACAAATGTATTTATATAATGCGTAAACCAAAACGAGCTCATTAAATTTTTTTAATGATTATATAAAAGATTGCTTTTCGAAAATTCTCAAAATGGACAGAATCAACTTAAACTACATTTTCAAAAATTTTTATACAACGATATACATTATGTAGATCTTTTTTATCTTGAAAAACAAGCCTATAAAAACACAATTTCTTGAAATGATATTGAAAATCCTATAATATTACAATCAAAATAAAAAATTTTATATAATATGTTAATTATCAAATAAAAGGCCATATTTGTTTATGATTTCATCAAATGTATCTTCCTTTAAATTTTTATAATTATCAACTTCTTGAATAATAGATGTTAAATTGTCTTTTTTATTTTTCTTTTTGTTAATCGAAACGAAATTATTGACATGATTAGAAACACTTAATTTTCTCTTAACGGTATTCCAGTGAGATTTATTACTTTCAGTAACTGGTTTAATTTTGTTTTCTAAATGTAAAATTATAACTATACAATCAAAAATAACCCTTTGACTTAAAATTAAGATTGCTGACATCAAATTTAACATTAATCTTTTTCTTTATTGCGTTGAGTTTAAGTGGGGTGTAATTTTGTGGTTCATATTCTTCTGGCAACCCATACAAATGTCTGTCTCGACGTTCATGAGACAATTGTTTATAAGTAACATATTGACTTTTAAAACGATTTAGTTGTTGTTGGAAAAAACGGTCTCTAACAAATTTTAATTGCCGTTGCTGCCTTTTATATTTATTTTCCAATTTTTTTTGTTTATGCTGAAAATTTGTTTCAACATGATAACTGTATTG
>LWCA01000643.1:0-21547 GCA_001642005.1 Intoshia linei | reverse complement strand
TATATATCAATTTCATTTTTTAAACTATTTAATTTATTTTGAATTAGATGTAAATCCATTGCAAAATAAAAATGTATTCTGAATTTTGATAAAAATGTACCACACTATTAACAATTATTCCCAAATTTTAAGGTGTATTGCCATTATTAAAACCAACAAATTTAACAATGATTGAATTAACGAAACAAAAATCAAATCATTACTATTTTTATGTCTCAAGAATAAAAGGTTCGGACTAGATTTATATATTAGTTATAATATTATTTAATAGTATAAAACCTATATATTAACAATATTGTATATCAAAATTACCAAATTTTCAATTTGAAGGCGGATATCATCATTTTTTGAAAAATAAGAAGCCCACCATAAATGTATATATAGTTTAGTAGATAAAGTGTTAGATTTAACTAAAAATATTGATAAATATAAAATTCAATTATAAATATTAAAATAAGTTCAATATCTTAACCATAATCAGTAAAAGCTTCATTATGCATCATTTTGTTGACAAATAAAGACAATGGTGCGAATTTCAACAAAGAATCCATATTCTCAATATCAAATGAATTTCTAAAATACTGTGTAACCACTTTAACATAAAAAATTACATCTTCAAACAATGTTCCAATATACCCACAGCACACATTTTTCTGTGATGAAATGAATTCAATTTCTGGTATAAACTTTTCAAAACATTATTATATTCGCAAACAGACAAACATTTTATTAATCTTGATACTACAAAAAATACAAAATTGAAAAAAATTAAAATACAATTATTAGAATATTCCAAATGGAGGCAAGAATTAATAATAAATTCATCTGATAAATTTAAACTAAAATGAAATTAAAATAAGATTCATGATAAAAACTTATCATGTAACAGCATATTTACAAAATTTTGTATTCTTCCCGTTGAAATAACACTCTTAAAAATTAAATTTTCATCAAAATTATAATGTGGTAACAATTTGAAAGGTTTAATCGGGGTAGCATTTTTCGTCTAAAAATTTGATTTATTTATAAAAACTCAAAATAAATATATTATAATATAACCTTTGATAAAATTGCATTATTAGCATATTGAATTGATTGTTTAAGGAAAAACTCACAATTTAGATTATTTTCTTGTATAAATTGTAGAATTTTGTTCAACATTGTTTCATTACACTGTTTTCCTAGTAAAATTATAATTTAACGTAAACAATTTAAAACATACCCGCAATATATAAACATTTTTTCAAAATAACAATTCGAAAATTGGTCATTTCTTCAACAGATAATAATTTGAATAAAAACTAATTTAAATTTAAAAAGGAAAATATAACATTTAAGAAATTTACCTCAAAATCTTCAATACCTTCAATTTCTTGGTTAACATTAATTTTGTCGGATGACAATTTCTAAAATTAATAATAATTAAAAGAAACAAATATAATCACATTAAAATGTTTCCGAAAATTTTTATAATCATTATTCAATAAATAAGCAATACATCCCTTCATACCAAATAATTTATAGTTTTCTAAATATATTATAAAAAAAGATAATTAAAATAAACCTTCAATAAAACTGGAAATGTCGATATTTTTTTGTATACAATGAGATAAAACCAATGTCATGTTTTCTGGATAAAATTTTTCAGTTTTTAAAAAAGATAAAGCATCACTTAAACCTTCAACGTTTCTAGGCATAAAAATTCATTCATTAAATATGCATAGAATTTGATGCGGTTCTGAAGAAACGGAAAAATCGAAAAAAAATTATATGGATTATTTTACACAAAGCATCTAAATATCTAAATAAAAAAAATCTAGCCATTACTATATTTACAATAATAATGTTAGTAAAAAATTCAATTGAAACATAAATTTTTTATTTCATTGCAGTTAAAGAGTAATTTTGCAAATTAAAATACCCACGTGTCAAACAATTACTAATTAATGTTGATGACAGGTAAAAGTCGATCAATTTATAAATTTAATAAAAATTTACCTATCGATGAAACCTTGAATGAAATAGTTTGGGATATCAACACTATTCGCAAAATTAAAATTTTTTAACAATTTAAAAAATTTAAATTTGTAATCATTTGAACTCTCCAAGTAAAATACTTGTCTTAATATATTGGGATCAATACTTAAATATGAAGCATCTTTAAGTCTATCATTATCGAAAAGTTTCACAACTCTTTCAGTGCCTATAAAAAATAAATGTATTAACACTAAAATATAAAAATACTATTTAGAAATGAAATATGATATGACAACAATCCTTGCATAAACAAATTAAAAGTTGTACAACTATATATTTATCTATCTGGGAGTAGCCCTTTACTTATACAACTGATAGTCCCAGAAATTTACATCTTCACGGTCAAAAAGCGAAAAATGTACGAGAACATATATTGTTCAGTTTTTGATATTATTGACATTGACATATGTGAATAAATTTAAATTAAATCACTGCTTCTCATGGAAGTGAATACAAAAATACAAAAATTAGTATATTTGATTCAATCATTCAATTTAGTTAAATCATATGAGAAAAAACCAAAATTATACAAACCCTTAAGGAAAAAATCCCTCTATCGGACCCAAAAAGAAAAAACCCAATTTTTCAATTATTAACATTCATTTTAAGAAAATAAAAATTTAATTATAAGTTTTAGACATTGAACTTTAAAATTCAACAATTTAAATTAAATTTTAATAGAAAATGATTCACTTTGGAATTGGTATTTGCATTTTTGATTAATAGCATTATAAAATATCTGTTAATTTAATTAATGGCCACTAGTTAATTACGTACGAAATTTTTAAATTGAAAAATTATACCTGCCAACGTGCGCCCTGCACATTTCTAGTTACTATTTGTACAAAGTACAAAACAGAGAAGCTAGTAAATAATAAAAATATACCTTCAATATCTTGTAAACTTAGATTCATTTCAAGTAAATGGTACATATGCATAAAATATGTTGTTTTCTCACTCGCACTAAATTTGTCGATGCTATAATAGAAAAATCAAAAATAAATAAAAATAAATAATAAAATTAAAAGTATTATACCAAATTTTTGAAAATTCTTTAAATTTATCCACATTATTCGAATTAAAAGCGCATTTGGCTAAGAAAAAGTAAATATTATGACTAATATTTTCTTTATCATCAATTTCATCTAGAATAGACAATGATTTTTCGGCAAACTAAATTTTAATATTAAAAAATAATAAATATATTAAAATAATAAACCTTTGAATAATTAGATTCAGAACAAAACTTTAACAATCCAATTAAGTTATAATTATCCCCATTATCATTTAATTTTATTGATTTTTTGTATTTTTCGTACAACACATCATACGCTAAGGATGCAAGTTTCTAAATAAAATTAAAAACAGATAAAAAAATATACCTTGCTAGGTGCAAACATTTTATTGGATTCAATAATATAATCATTTAAATTGGGCTATTAAAAAAAAAAAATTAATTACAAACACGATAATTAATGTCAAAAGAAATAAAAACATACCAACGAATACGAAAAAATGTTTTTACAATACTTGATAATTTTTCGATAATATACATCGTTTAAAGGTAAATTCTATATAATATAAATAAATAAATAAATAAAAATATCAAATGAATTCGTACATAATCAGTCCAAGTTTTTATAATATTCTTAACTGATTTGATGTCCCCTTCCTTAAATCTGATAATTTGATATAAATAATTTGAAAAGCATTCAACATCAACAATTTTATCCTTTGATTCCAGTAGACTAGAAATATTGGTACGTAACATCTATAAATATAAAAAGTAAACAAAATGTAAATTTTAAATAAACCGTACATTTAAAATATGAATGTAATCATCTACCGAGGATTTGTAATAAAGTATAATAACATTTATCTGATTTGTTCGAATATCAACGTCATCATCTAAGTTAAAATTAATAAATATAAAAAACGCAAAAACTGATACTACAGGCTTTTTCTAAATTTTTGTTTGCTAAATAATGGTACTGAAGACATGTATTTATAAAATTTGGTTGTAAACTTAAATCCTAAATTTCAATTAATTGATATACAAGATTTTGAGTTAACCTGAAATTTCTTAGTAATTTCTTCTATTGATTCATTCTTCAAAGCAGGTATTATTAAAAAGTGATAAAGATTTTTAATAATATCTGATTTTTCAAAATCTGTTTTAAATGAATCATTTAACAAAAATATATGATTTTCCAAAATATCCCATAATCCTAAATGAGTTTAATCGTAAAAATTGATAATTTAGTAATTTATTTAAATTACTAGATGTATTTTCTGCATTGATTTTATAAATAGGGTACATCATTTGGTCACTTAAATGTAGACCCTTTAAATAAAATTAAATGAAAATATATAAATATATACCTCTTTCTTCATGTGCTTGTAAAGATTCATAGTGAAATCTATAAATCAAAATATAAAAAAATAATGGTAAATTATGACTCATAAATTTAAAGTACCACTCAAACACAATTTAAATGCCCTTTTACATATAGACATTAAAAATTACCAAACTGATTTTTGCTGACAGCTTTATAAGCAATATTGATATAATCATCCAACATGTAGCCCATATTTAAAATTTTATTGCGAAATTTTAAAAATGCATCAAATTCCTATAATCCACATTAATATAAATATATAAACGATAATTATAATAGTTATTATAAACACACCACATTCTGACAACTCAACGTATCTACCAATGTGGATAAATGGGTTGGTTGTTTAATTTCCAAGGTAGATAATAAGCTAAATACAGCTTCTGTTTGATTATTCATGATTAATTTCTCCAAAAATCTTAATTTCGAGATAAATCCAACGTTAAAATTATTTTCTTGTCGAGAATGAATATTCATGGATTTGATAATCTAATAAATTATAGCATAAATAAAAAAACACTAATACCTTCAAAGCAGAGTCAAGTTTGTCATTATTGATAAGTTTTATGCAATTTTCATATAAAAGATTTGGAGCCAATGTTACACAATTATCTGTTGCGTCATTCAATAACTATATTTCAATGCATTAATTGTTATCTATTTAATAGAAAATACAGATAAAATTTTATCTTCGTTTCCATAAATTGAAGCCATCAAAATTGCGGTTTGGTAAGTATGATAAGTATATTTCATTCCGGTTTCACTAATAAATAAATTAAACATAATTAAAAAAACCTACTCAATCATTTTTATAATTTCTGTAGATCGAGTCAAGTCACTAAAAATAATTATATAATAAAATGGTATTCTTATTTTGTAAAGTTAAGAATGAAAAATTGTGTAAATTAGTGCTTACCAAATGGGGGTGGGGGCTAGGCCCCACCAGGGAGCTACATAATTTCAAAGGAACCTGATATTTCTAAAAATTTACTTGATAGTACATTTTTACCTATTTATATGAACAAGGAGGGCTTCGAGTACTATAGGTTCGGTTCTGTGTAAATGTAAATAAAAACAAAAATGATTTTTACGTTTTGTTTATCAAAAAATAATGAGCCTAAATATTCTCATTTACGATTAAGGGATCTAGAATAATCTTACCAAACTACATTCTAATTACACACTTTACTAATCTTTAATAGCATAATCTATCGGAAAGATAGTAAAATACTTATTAAAAAGGTAAGATTGAGCAATTAAATTAAATCCTGGCTCTCCCACCGAAATATGCCGTTGTTTTGCCTCTTCCATTAGATATCTAAAATTAAAAATTACAAAAGTCCATATAGAAATAGCTTTACCCTAATATTTTCACAATTTTTCCACTGTAAAAATTGCGATATTGAAATAAGTAGCTAGTACAGGGGTAATAAAATTAGACCATAATAATCCCTCAGTACATCAAAGATGTTTGAGATTTTTGAAAATGTAATTCTTTGGCATGTAAAACTTTAATTAAAGTACAGCAGTGTTTCCTAAACTAGGATCAATATAGGTTTCCAGAAGGCCCACGAAATGTTTTGTACTATCCTTACTTATATTTAGGGATACGAGGATTCCAAGGAATCGGAATCAGAATCTATAAATTTAACATTTTTTCCGATTCTTTACGATTTTTTATAAAAAAATAAAAATAGATGTAAAAAATAGTGGGTTTGATGAGAAATTCAAATTTATGTTTTCAGGTTGTTTTTCATAATCGAAGAAAACAAGTAAAATTGATTATATTATGGATGTTATGGATATTACATATAACACATTAGGGTGTGCACTTTTTTAATAAATAATAATAAATTAATACGTTTAATTGAAAACTTCTCTGTCTATTTTTTAAAACGCATACATATTATTTATTATTTTAGAAATTTAAACTGTAGTTTATTACTTATTAATTTTATATCATTCTTATTACAATTATTACTATTTTTAGTATGTTAACGATGTTAGAAAACAAATAACTGACCATTAAATTGTTTATTTGATCAGTGGATCGTAAATTAGAAAAAATTGAAAATTTTGTATTCATCATATGTCATTTTGTATGTCACTGACATATTGTCAGTATTTTCATTTTTTTCGATAATTATGTTCTAAATAACATTTGGAACACTCCGTAAATATACTTTTTTAATTCAACAAAAAGTGCACACCTAATAAGTACATATTATTAAAAACATCATTTTTATTAATTAATATATTAAAAATATTAATAAATTACGATATTTTGGTTAAATCTTTGGAATATTGAGTTGATCGTAAAAGTTGATGAAATGTTCGCTAAATAAAAAATAATCATAAACAGCAGCGTTTCCCAACCCTTTCACTCTTTCAGATCGGTTAATGTGTAATATAATTTTAACGTATTGGTAAAATATGGTACATTATATTGGAATTAACAGAGAGTTCTCAAGTTCACAAAAATTCAAACTGAGGGCAAATACATCCTTTGCTAAAGATTTTTCTGAAATATAAAAATTCCATTTTATTCATAATATTCGGGTCAGTAGAAATTAAACAAACAGTGTTTGGGAACAGTTATATACAATATTCTATATATAATACCGACATTGTCAAATTAGGGAAAAAATACTGTATTGATAGCATTATTTTAACATAATACACATACATAACTATAAGTAATTGCTTTGAAAAATCTTTTGAAAACTTTTGAAAAGAATTTAATAAAAAATACCATTTCAAACCCTCAGGGAAAAATCGACTAAATCAAACTACAAAAATAAAAACAAATTTTACCAAACCTAAAGGCAAAAATTCCCTCTTTCTAATATTTTTTTTAAAAACACGATTTTACCAATTTTTATAAGAAAAAACCTCTTATTCCAACTCCAAAATATAAAATTCAATTATACTAACGCTTAAGGGAAATATCCTCTTTTTCCAATATTTTTTTGAAAAATCCGATTTTACCAAATCTTATGATAAAAACCTTTAATTTTTTCATAAATTTTTTAGATTTTCATGTTTCGTTTAGTATCGAAAAAAATAAATATTTTAAAATAAGGGTCCGTAGTACGGAGTGAGTACACTATTTGACCACAAAGCATTTCCCTATATAAATATAGTAGATCTCAATGTCTGTATGTTGGTCATTCTGAGTGAATATTTAAAATTTTATAGCAAAGTTTACAATTTTTGTCGGAATTTGGGAAGCAATAATACCTTTTTTGGTAAATTAATTAAGATGTAATTTAATTTTCGAATATTTCGAATTTTTTAATATAAATGTTGCTTCTACACCCACAAATATAAAAATAAACTTTAAAATTTTAAAATAAATCATGGACGTATAACTAACTGTAACGAACACTACCTGAAAAATAGGCGTGAATAAAACATTACTTTTAAAATATTCAATTTAGAAAAAATAATGCCAAAATTTAAAAAAACTTCGTCTGGTGCCAAACGATGAGGAGTCTCGAGTTCAAAATGTTGGGCTCTGTAATAGAACTGCAATTGAAAAATTGAGTCATGCTTACTAACTTAAATATTAATTTATACGGAATTAAAAATACACTACTATAAACAATAAAACCAAAAATATACTTCAACGAATACAATGAAAACCCCCATGCTGATCAAACTTTAATACATTTTAAACAAATCATTATGAAATACCAATTTTAATAACAGCCTAATAGTGGGTTTTCCCAGTATTTCTAAAATGTACTAAAATAGGTACTTAAATAAAAGATCATGAAGTAATGCGTTTGGCTTTTTCCATAGGGTTAGGTTACAATTTATTTTTGTCTTCATTTTTATTACAAGCGATTATTGACATTAAAATTTAATTTAATTAAGAACGGAGGGCAACATACATTGTTTGAAATAATAATAAATTAAATGTATATTAGTTTACACAAAAAAACTAAAACATAAATATTAACTCATACCAATACGATATTATAAAACTACAAATATAGATAGCATTACCATATTTGGATTTATATTTAATTTAACAATATTTTCCAATTCCTGTTTGGCATCTAATTTGATCTGATTATTGACAGCAGCAAACAAATACATGTTATATTGATCAATAGTAATATTTTCTAATTAGTAATAATAAAATATTGAAAAATATAAAAAGTATTCAACTATCAAACCTTTACAATTTATAGATTCCCAAATGTCGTTTAAAAAGGATAATCTTTGATTATAACTGTATCTAACCATGGACATTCCAATGACTCCCATAGCGTCAATGCTATTTTGTTCAAAATTGTCTAAAAATAAAAAATGATCATAAAAAACATTCATTCTAAACGTGGTCCACAAAAAAACTTTTGGAGCCCTAGAAAAATTTAGATTTTGTAACGATTTTTTTTTAAAGTAAAACCAATATTAATTCACATCTAATTGGTACTAAATATTTCAGTGTCTCAACCAGTGAGCCACAAAAATCATCAAAATTTAAAGGGATCTACTGCCTGAGAAACGTTGAAAATGTTAAAATGTTAATATATAATGTATTATTTTTGTAATTAAACCAGATGTGTTCAATAATTTTAATAAATCATTGATGCGATTATATGGAATATACAAATTCTTATCAGTAAAATAGCGAATAGAATCCATTTCGTTTTCGAAGCTATTAAATGTCTTTCCATTGGATTTATCGATTCTAAAATAATAAAAATATGAAAAAATTATAAAAAATATTTTATGATGAATTTAAAACAACCTTTCAAGGTGGGATATTTGTCTAAAACAGACTCTATTACTCAAAGAGTTGAATAATTTACTATTATAATTCCTAACATGACAAAAATTTCGCCACAACATTTCAAGGGATATTTAATTCGAAGTATCCAAGTAAATTTTGAAAAGTAAAATATCGCTCTATTTTCAAGTTTAATTTAAACTTAAAATTCAAAAATTGAAATTCAAGATAAATAATAAATTATAATTATAATTTTATACTAATATGAACCGACTTGATATCATACAATCTGAATACAATTATATGTAACTTTATAAATTTACTTATCAATTTTTAAATCGTTATATTTTATATTTTGTTAGTTTTTATTGGTCTTTATAATGGTTTAGTTTAGTGGTTCTCAAACTTGGGTCCGCAAGTTTAAATAAAATTTTGAATTATAAAAAATAAATTGATTTTTTAAATAATTTGTTGTTATAAATTTAAACAATTAAAAATACAAATCGAATTAATTTCACATATAATAATCAAAATAAAATTTCCTGAAAGTACGATAACTGAATTTTGGATAGCTATGGCACAATCATATCCAAACCTCTCTAAAATGATTCTCATAATACTTATACCGTTTCCAACAACTTATGAATGTGAAAAGGCACTGTGAAAAGCTACGGCTCAGAATATATTAGTAATGTTAATAAAACATTTTTCAAAAATTTAAAACGTTTGAGAACCCTTGGATTAGTTTATGCCCAATTCTCATCATATAGAGAAATAACGATTTATAACGATGTATAAATTATGTACAATGCTCCATTATAGTGATTATTAAAAACGTGTTTATTATTTTTTTAAAAGAAAATTTTTTACAAATGTACAAATTTACGTTTTTTTATTAATTTACGCGAGACCTACCCAATTCGGGTAACCCGAAATGAAGTGTAATATAATTTTGTAATGTTCATTTTGGAAAAAGGAGGCTCCGTTTTACAAAAAGTACCTCGAGGCCCAAAGAGGCGCCTCGTGGTACAGTCGGTTTGACACTGGGGTTTTAATGTGGTTTTATCATCGACTAAAAAATAATCAAAGGTGTTTGTAATATTGATGTTTTTTGAATAATTAATTTTCATTATTTTATGAATTAATTCTTTGAAATAGAAAACATTTACCAGATTGTCCATACCCATGCTTAGAAATACCAAATTTTCTTAATGATAAAGTTTTTATTCAAAATGTTATCAAGGAATGTTCTAAACTTGATTATAAAGAAGTGAGAAGTGATCTGATGAAATTCCAACAAGTATAATTTTATTATTATTGTATTAATAAAAAATATAATATACATTTTATTAATTTATTCTATTTTTAGTGTCTTGAAGTTAACGTGCAGGGAAATATTCATATTAATTCATTGATGTAATTTATGTTTAAATTATAATTTTATTATTAGAAAAAATATTACTAATAAATGTAAAGAACCTCTAGAAAAAGCGTTCAATTTTATTTTGGATGATTCACTTATTGTAACTTCTTCTATTTACGGAAATGGAGGTATTTTTAACTTTATATTGTCAATTATTGAATATTATATATGTCTATACAAAGACTACTGTATACTATTTAAGCTGTCCTTGGTATATACCAGTGGTTTCGATTCGAATAGTGTACGGACCCCCTTTAAAAATTTTATTTTTTTAGACACATTTAAATTTTTTGTGAAATATGAAATATAATACATTTATGAAAAAAGTAAAGGGTTTTTTTCATAAGATTTGGTAAAATCGTGTTTTATATAAAAATATTGGAAAAATGGAATTTTATATTTTGGGTTTTTGATAGGAAAGTTGTTTCATAAGATTTTGTAAAATCTGATTTTTTAAAAAAATATTCGAAAAGAGGATATTTCCTTTAAGCGTTGGTAAAATTGTATTTTTATTTTGTGGTTTGATTAACCAAAACCAAAACCTGTTATTTTTCTTATGAATTTTTCTCATAAGATTTGGTAAAATGGCGTTTTTGAAAAAAATATTGGTAAAAGTCGATTTTTCCCTGATGGTTTGAAATTTTATTTTTTATTAAATTTCATTAATGGTTAAATAAAATTGAATTTTTGAAATAACAATATATAGGTCGTCTAGGCTTTGGGATAAATTCCCAACATCTAGCAAATATGTAATAAATGATAAAAATTCTGCTATAAAAATAAACTAAGGTTAATAAAAAATTTTCTATATTTTATTTGAGTCTCACGGACAATAAATTCCCAGGTATCAGTTTTTTACTCAACGGGGTTTAGGGATTACTGTTCCATACTAACATAATTTATTTTTTATTTGTAGAACCATTAATTATTTAAATTTTTTTGTTTTAATAAAATAGTTTCGAAATAAAAAAAAATGAATGTTAAAGTACTTTTTTGACCATGAAGGCGTCACTTATTCAGATTGAAATTTTTTGTGTGTCTTAACAGGATACGGCTGTACCATTTGTAATTGGTTTTAAATTACAAGGCTGTTTTTATTTTAAAAAAAAGGTAATGTTGGGTTTTCATCGTGAAAGTCCTTTTTTTTGGGTTTCCATTTATGATAATGTTTATGATTTAAAAAGCTATATCAGAATTTATGTTTAAAAAATTTTAGGATATGTTCATTTATAAAACAAAGGGTAATTTGGGATTTTGACTATGAAGGTATGTGTTTTTGGGACTGAGATTACAGACAATGTTAATGCTTTTAAAACGCGGTACAGAATGTATGTTTTATTACATTTTTGGGCTGATTTTTTATAAACAAAAGGCGAAATGGGGTTTTTGACCTTGAAGGATTCAAATTCTGAAACTGAAAAATAGATAAAAACAATGTTAGAAATTGTGTTTTTTTAAATTTTTATATGATGATAATTTTTAAATGACATTCATTTTTATATAAGTAATGTATAATTAATTAGATTATCTATTATGCCACGATGATAGAACTGGACAAAGAGCTATTGCTTTTGTGTACTATTTGGTTGATGAAAATTGGGATGAGACTTATGGAGGATCTTTGCAATTGATGTCTATTGATGGTAGATTTATTTGATTTATATCTATTCGATATTTTTTAGAAAAATTGAAACCTGTTGCAGTTACAAAAAATATTGTTCCTAAAAGAGATTCTTTAGTTTTATTTAAAGTTCACTACAAGTCGTATCATTGTGTATGTTTTAATTTTAATGTAATTGGGATTTGGAAATGGTTTTGTGGGTAAAATATTTTTTTAATTTTATAAATAAAAAATAAAAAATCACATTTTCATTTGGGTTTTTCACGAATAGATATTTGAGAGTAAAGAGTGATCCTTTGTGTTTATATTAATATGTAAATAATTAAATAAATAAAACATAAAATATTTTAAAATACTAATTTTATATTTAGGTGAGTGAAATTTTAACTAATTCTAAGCGTTTAACAATTAATGGTTGGTTTATGTATAGGGAGCAACTCACATTGTGTGATATGGACGCTTTGTTGCAAAATTCAACTGTTATTTCACCTGTGTATAATTCTCAACAAACATTAAGAGCCATTTGCAAATCTCTTCAAGCAGAGAGTGCTATTGAGTTGAAGGATTTTCTAAGTGTAAGTTTAACTAAATTTACAAATACATAAATGTACATAAAAAGTTTAATGATTGGCTTTTGTATTGAATGAATCTGATATTTTTGAATTCGTTTCGATTTAATTAGATAAACATGTGTTATTTAAGATTCTAAGGTACATACATTATTATGTATTACTTATTCCAATTTATGGATATTACTAATTATTCTATTTTAGCCTATAGTTTTAGAGCAGACTCACAAATTTTTTGAAAGCGTAGATGAAACTGATTGGCACATTTGTGGGCCTATGGATGCTTCGTAATTTATTTTTACAATTCAAATTTAATTTTCAACGACAGAAATGAGACGTAAAAATTTTGTATTTTTCAGTTTGCATATACTCGACCATTTTTTGATTATATGCTTTGTTTTTTTTAGAGTTAATTATTGCAATTAATTTTAGATATTACCATATTTTACGCAATCAAATGTGTCAAAAATTTCAAAATACATTGATGAATTTCCTAGAACATGTTTATTTTAAAATTGTAAATGATGAATGGTATTTTTTTTATTTTTTATTGTTTTGATATTCTTTTACATGTATTTATTTTTATCAATGTTATTATAGTACGTTCAAAGAACATATTTCAAGGTGGAATGAAGGATGTTATTCATTAGCAAATGCGTTTTCTAAATCTGATAATTCAATGATATATGCTTATCTTTACATTGCGAAAGGTAGTTGACAGTAATTGTATTATAATAATATTGACTGATTAACGAAATTGTTACCTATCAGATTAATAAAAGTTAATTTTTAAAAATTGGATTTTTATTTTAAACCTTATTTTATAGTGTACTCATCCTTTTCATATTTTTTATTGAAATTTTTATAGCAGGATAGACGTGTAATAGATTTATTTAAATTATTTTGTGTCTTTTGGGCTATTGAACTAAAAATAATATAGTAGTATTAATTATGTTTTTAATTATTTTAGATGAATGGAAAACTGAATGGGGCGGAAATAAATATTTATTAGATAAATCTGGAAAACAGGTATTAATTTATATATTAATATTGGATTTCATTGACCTTTATCCCGTCAATGTTACTAAAATGCAACATGTTTGTCAGGTATTGTTAATTGTTTGCTATATATTTTATCAGATCAATAAAAAATCTGTATTATTATTTATCACCCCTGCGAAAAATGAATATTTTATATCCATTGGTTCATGTTTCAGAAAATCATGAATATTAATAGATTTTTTGTCCCATTTTCAATTTCAAATTTAATGCTTTTGTTTTTTGAGTAGAAATTCGGCTCGGTCACTAAATATTTTACATCAAATTGATAATAAAATCATTTTAATATAATACGATTATATTAAATTACTGTAATGCAGGTATCGGCAACCAGTTGCCCACAGAATAATTTTGGTGAACCTTTGAGTAAATATGTACATTATTTATTTTTCAAGTTTTAAACACCGTTTAAACATTTTTAACTATAATTGGCTTATTGTAATTATTTTAATACTTAATTTTCAGATCGCCCTGGATTTTATTTTGATGAATATATTAGAACTGTTTCACTTCAGTTAAAATTGAAATGTATCTTGTGTAAATTATCAAAAACGGGACCCATAGAATTTTTTGGTATAAAAAAGTCGTTCACGAGATGGAAAAGGTTGCCGACCCTTGTTGTAATGGTTACAATAAAAACTAATGTTCCCAAAATGGAACAATGGATGTTTTTAAGTAAGATTTTATTATTATGAGTAATTTAATTTAGTATTAAACAATTTATTTTACATGATTTGCACGTTCTATATTCGTATTTCTGAGCTATTTTTATTTATTTATTTCTTATAAACGACATCGACGAAGAAAATTAAAATAAAATTTGATAATAAAAGGTAATCTGATATGATAGAAAGAGTAAATATTATGACTGTTTGTGATCGAAAAGTCTTCATAACGACTTGGAATTATAATGATGTTGATGAAACACCATTATCTTGAAATAAATGTATGTTTGTGATAGTTAAAACAAACCAATCTGTGGGGTAAAATCAACCAACCTTTTCGACATTTTTACATAAGTAATTAGATATGATGCAATTGATCTTGCAAAACGTTCAACAACTCCAATGAGTCGTCAATTGTATAAAAAATAAAAGAATCATGTTCTTTGAGTTTAATCTACATTTATATATATTTATGAATAATACATTTTAATTTTCATTTTTGTCGAGAACCTCCAATTTTCCAAATTTAACGTGTGGTAACTTCGCTTTAGACCTCAACGAGTGAAATTTTCTATAGGTTTCTTATTTAGCATATATATGTAAAGTATGTTTATCTGCAACCGCGAGTAGCGGGATAAAGGTTACATTTATTTTGAACACTAACAGTGGCACAACACACTTTTAAAATCTCCTTAATATGGTTAATATGATTCGAAATTCGTGTTCGGATCGTGAATCGGTATTAATAATGATAATTTTCACCTTCATTAATTTACTAAACTGATAATATAAATAAAGGAAGGTATAAAATATCATAATATTATATTATTATTATATATTCATTATTTTTAGATCAGTACTTATCAACCAACAGATAATTCACTGTTTCTTGTTTATACTAAAGGAAATATCAAATTGTATGATGAATACATAAGTCTCAAATGTGGGAAAAATGTTTTTTATCAAATAATATATACTTCAATTTAATAATAATAAAAATGTTGTATTATAATCATGTTTTTACTAGTAGTGGGTTTTCAGTTCAAACGTAATTAGTTTAATATATGAGAAACTTTTAAATTTTACTGTCTAAGCGTTAGACTGACGCAACCACAATACTTTAAAAATTTCCGTAGTGTTTGGATATTAAAGTCTTAGGTTTTATTTAAAAAAAATTTTATTTAAGTTCTAGAAATTTAATATACATTTTGAAGACATTTTTTCCTTACTACATTACTTACTACTTACTGTATTTACAATTTGTTATTAAAATATTTAAATCTCAGAAATCGACAACTTCACTGACTGTTCAACTTCCTGTAATCAAACTTTAACAGGGATTTTACTTGACAAGTACAATGGTGTATAGCATTTCTACCTTTAGAATCGTAGTTTACAACCGTTACATGAGGCCTCACTACAAATAGGTCTAAGAATTGTGAATCATTAATTTTTCTTATTAAACTCGGTATTTTCATAACCTTGTATGAATTAATATTTCTTGTAAAGTTTCAAATATATTTTGAACTTTTCATTCATACCTTGCATAAATAAAAGATCAACGTTTTGTTTATTATGTAAGACACAAATTGACAAATGAGGCAATGAAACACGGTGGTCTATAAAAATGAAACGTTCCTACAACACCAATGAAGAGTTAGATTATTTTAAATCACTGAAGTATGAATTTGACTAGGGTAATAAAATAACCACTATATCTGATTTAAATATCTGGGTCCCCTATTTTTTTGAAGCTGAAAGTGGAGTCAGACTTATAAAAAGATTGGAAAACAGATTCTATCAATGAAAATAAAATATTCGCAACAGATTTTTATC
This sequence comes from Intoshia linei, assembly GCA_001642005.1. Lineage (NCBI taxonomy): Eukaryota > Metazoa > Orthonectida > Rhopaluridae > Intoshia > Intoshia linei. Next base: position 5,197 of record LWCA01000643.1, on the reverse strand, counting down.
ATATCCAAAATTCTATTTAGACTTTTCAGACAGTTTCAGTTTAACTTGACATCTTTTCAAGATGCGCGTTATTTACATTATGATAATTACAAACTTAACATAAATGTAACATTAATGTAAAGCATAAAAATCGATTTAATTACTACTAATTTAATGTATTACTAAAAATCGAAGATCAACATCGAAAAAATTAAACAATAAAATGGATAAAAAATATTTTTTACATATTTAACGACAAACCACTTTATCTTAAATTCCATGATACACTTGGCGATCAAATAAATGTAACCTATTCATCTTGGAATCTAAACATTATATTATTCTGTCGTAAGAATGACGAAACTATTAAAGTAGTCATTGTACGTCTGTGTACAAAGACTTAAATCTAAACACTCAACTTGTTGATTAGTTTTCTCTATAGTTATAAGGTTAAAAAATGAAATTGACCTATTGTAATTTGATGTGTATTATGAAAATACTATTGTCTATACTCAATTAAAATTATTTAAAGAATTGAATTAGTGCAATATTATTAAAGACAATTCCTCATGCCGTGAAATCTAATACAAATATATAAATGTACATTATGTCTAATTGGATTTATTACTAACCATAAAAAGTGGATCTCATTACAGCCCTTAATTAAAAGTATTGATTATTTAAATGGGTCAAATTGCTGATTAATTTTTAAATTATTTCAACGACATATAAAGTATCAGTTTGGCTCCACTCTACTTGTGCAATCATTACTATTAATTTATTAAAAATACCAATATAATCAAAGACAAGATAGTTATTATTTGTAATCGGATATTACTTCAGTTTTATTATCTTTATAACACCAGTGATGCTATCTGTTATAGCCAATTAATCAATTATCTAAACCAAAATTACATCTGCATACATTCAAATTTATATTCAACTTGTCTATTTATACTTTCCTTGATTTACCGAAATGTCACAAGACGATAGCGGTGAAATGATTGAATTGGAAAGGGATTCAAAATATTATAAAAACCATCAAACCAACGAACCCAGTACCTCGAACCGAAGACATTGCAGTTCTAAAGTATACTTTCGAAGAGGAAACAGATACATGTATATATCAATTTTTGGTGTGATATTAATCATTGCTTTAATTGTCACAATAGCCGTTTTTCTCAGTTTAAACCATGCTGATATTGCAGTAAATGGGCTGTACAATAATAAAATGTCACATTTACGATTAAATGCTCAAAAATATATAAAAACTATCAAATATGATTTGAATTTTCATATCAATGTTGGGACGCACATGGAATCGGTGAATGATTACAAAACTGATCCAAACTATTTAATAGGGATGGTTACTTTACATCTACACGTTATAAAGGATTTTCGTCAAATTAATATGCATTGTGGAGAATTGGATTTCGTAAATGATATAGCTATAAATTTCTCAGATTCACTATATGGTTCATATAGGGACATGATTATTACATGTTCGTATCCCACCAAATCTACATTTTCTTATAATGAATATTCAGACGGTTTATATAATTTTACCCAAACATTGCATGTCACTTACTCATCATCATCTCTCTCTAAGTCTGACAATTATTTCCATCTTTCAAATGACGACCAAAGTTTACTAGTTATTCATTTAAAAAACTTTATTAAGGCAGATTCTTTTTGCACTATTGAATTTCCCTCTTATTTAGCCATTATTAATAAGTTGCAGTATAACGGAATGCATATTATTCGATATCGCGGACCGAGTTCAAAAATTAAGTAAGTTTTTTAATTTTTTTTTATTTATTCAATTAGAAGCATTGTGACTACTCAAATGGAACCCAATTTTGCACGAAAAGTTTTTCCGTGTTTTGATGAACCGTCCTATAAAGCTTTTTTTAATATTACAATCTCTCATCATAAAAGTAATTTATAAAAAAGGATAAATTTGAAAAAATTAAATGACATATATGTATCATAAAAACGCTCGCATATAGTTAATTATCTATATGATTTGTTCATCTTTAAGATAAAACCTGGGAAAATTTAGTTTTAATTTAGAATTTTCGATTTCGGTATGTAATCTATGGTATAAGGTTAAAATCTAAACCTGAGTGGCTAATACATGTAAATTTATTTTCCTTTGATAGGGTAATTAAACGTGTTATGGTTGTCCTAAAGTACACGAATTTCATGGCTCTAAATTTTTCACGAAACCCAAATATTGTTCATATAGTCTAGAGGATGACGGATAAACAAATTTGTGGACATGGGATTTAAGGGTTTAAGGGTTTAAAATTTACAAAATTAGCTTTTGAAATTAAAAATGCTAAGGCAATAACTTTATGGAATAAAGTCTATAAATAATCATGAAAACAAAATAAATGAATCTGATGTGGGTGTTTGTCACTAATGGGTTTAATCTAATATAATTATATATTATATATATTTTCATAAATTAAATCTTTCAAGATCAGGGGTGTCAGACCCAATTTTCTTGGCGGGCCAAAATCAAAAAATCTTTAATCAAACCATTATTAAGCTAACAGTTTTAATGAATTAATAATAAGGCTACACCAAATTTGCGATGCCCTATCTAAAATTTCATCAGGCCGTACGAGTGGGCCTAGTCCCACTGTTAGGAAATACTGATATACGGTAGCTAAACATTAATCGGACCACTTTGCAATAACAATGGATTCAATGGTTGTGAAACAAAATTTAATTCAATGGATTTAGTGTAAAAAGCTTAGATTGACGCATACTAAACAAGGCACCGCTCATAGTTAATATGAACTCGATTTTATTCTTTCACGATGCCGCTACAGAGGCATATGTGTAGAATTTATCATTTCCATTAGATTATACCATATTATATTGTATTTTATGTGAGGGTATATGAAAAAAATGCATGTTTATGCTTAATACCTCCAAATTTGGGGATCTAGATTATACGTCTTATTTTTGATATTATGTATTTTAATTTTTCTTGTATACTTTAGATTACACTGCTTTGTCTAATGGAAAATTGATTCACTCAGTAGATTCACCATATAAAGACATCGTTATTGATTACTTTGATACAACTCCATACATGTCCACATATACTATTGCAATAATCTTATCAGATTTTGTTAGGATACCAGTGCCAGTCAATCTCAAATATCCTTTAGAAGTAAATATTATTTTGAATTTTTTGATTGAAATGTAATGTTTTTCGCTGTTACGTATTGATTTTTAAGTAAAATAACAACCTTGTTTGATATATAATTATACATTAATCAATTATCATGTAAGTACTATCTATCGAGTACATTTATTCAATTAAATTAAAATAAATAACAAATATTTTAATTAAATTTACTTGTCAATGTATATATTAAAAATTAAATAGTTCATGAAAAAAATCATCAATCTTAAAATTCATTAATCTACACGTTTTATTTTAAATTTTATGTACACGTACAGATATGGTTCTCAAATGGGGTATGGTTGATTCTTCAATCAGAGTAAATTGACTATTTCAATAACCAAACTAAGATTTTAATTTTTTTATGAAAAAGGGTAGTTCCACCAAAATTATTACTCAAATTACCACGCTCGACAACAACCCAATTTTGTATAAAAATATGATACGTTTTGGGTGTTCAGGCGTATTAACATGTTGAATCAATATTGATAATAAATACAATACACACATCATGTGTGTGACACATGTATCATAATTATAAGGTAAAATAAACAATAATATTGAATAATATAATAATACTGTGCAACACTTCAAAAAGGATTTTCAACAAAATTTGTCAAATTATTCAGACTAACTATTAGACGATGTACAAAATTTAAATCAAATACACCGTGTAGTTCAAGTGTTATTAACATTTTAATTTGTTCATTCATAAAATATTAATTTATTATTTCTATATCAACTTCTCAAATACTCATATACAGTCTTAGTGACTGGATTTAGATTAAAACGCAATACATAGATGGTTAAAATTTACATTATTGAGAAATTTATATTTTCAAAATGTTAACTGATTTTAAAGAATGTTGATGTAATTCAGAAAAGAAAAATATTGTTTTATTTTAAGTTTTTAAATTGTGTTAACATGCTGTCGACTATATGTGGTGGTGGAAATACATGAAACGTAAATAAATAAATTTTTTTCGTTGTATTAATTGTTTAATTAAAAAATAGCTGCACGATGAATAAGAAAGGTCTTCTCAAATTATATTCTTAAATTATTAATCTTTCGTATACACTTTAGTTTTTTGAAATCCGCGACTTCTATAATTGTAATATAACCATCAATGAAATAAGTTAAAAATTTTAAATATTATTTTATTTAAATTGTTCATAAAAAGGTCTGATATTTCAAATCTGATAGCTTCATTGAATTTATAGAGAAAACTGAATAGAATGAATATCAAATATATTGAAATCGTTTAAAAATTCACAATTTTACAGACAAATCATTGAATACGCACTTATCTATTAGTTACTGTTAAACCAATACAAGACAACATAAGAATGGCTGTATTTTCTATTGTGCACGATAGATTTGTCTAAAAATTTCAGTAATTTTGTACCATGTATGAGAGAAAGTACTGAATTTTTTTTTAAAATCCTTGAAAAAAAGTTTCATTTTGTTGCACAGTGTAATTATAATAATTATTCAATAACGTCATTGTCCATTAAATATCTTCATAATTGGTAAACAACGTTCCCTAATAATCCTTAAAAATTAATTAATTGTTTATAATTTTCGTACTTAAATCTGAACCATGGAGAGCCAACAGTTAACCTGAGTTTAATAAAAATTGTAGGACCCATATACAATGTATATTATACATTAGGGTGTCCACTTTTTAAATTTTCCGTTGAATTAACAAAAGTATATTTTACTGAGCGTTCGAAATGTAATTTAGAACACAATTACCGATTAAATTTTATCTAGTTTTGTAATTTNCTTCGCCTATTTTTTTTAAACCTTTTTTAAAAACATGACAGAAGAACTTTATTATTGTTCATGTTTTTATACCTATATACATTTAAATGATATTTAAATAAGGTAAAATGACTATTAAATACGTATTTTTGACATGAAAATGGTATCATTGTTAATGTGAAAAAAATAGTAAATATTATAAGATATAAAAAATAAATTTATGTATTTAAATGTAAAATATGCTACTACAA
>LWCA01000070.1:0-61500 GCA_001642005.1 Intoshia linei | reverse complement strand
ATCTATTAATATGATGAAATTTACTATGGAGTAGGCTTAAATACGACAATTTATGCGGATTAATAATCAATATTAATGCGCATTAACATTTTGCACTAAGTTACACATAATTTTACTTAAAAATATAAATGAGAATTAAATTTGTCCACAATACAATACGAAATTAAAAATATAGTCACGGTTTTAAATAAATTTTAACATAATCGTTTAGAATAATATATTTTGATTAAAATTTATAAAATCATTTATTTTATTAGTGTATTGAAGATACATAAAATTTTGGTTGTATTATTACTACCTTAAGGTCTCTCCTAAAATTAGATTAACATTTTCAAAAAGTTGAAAAAAGTGTCTACATTTATTTATCCCACAAACATTGTTTAAACCCCAAAACAAAATGATCATAATAATTATAAAAAAAATATTTTTAATTTTTCTCCACAAACAAAGCAGGAATTTCACTTTTTATAAAAAAAATTAAGAAAAACATTAAAAAATAAACTTAAATTCAGTTATTTTTTGTTAATTACTTAATTGATCAACACTGAGTCATTAATGAGTATTTTTCCGAATTAGTCATCGGATTGTCTTTTTTTATCAAATTACATCTAATCTACTGGGTATGTTTTTGAATTTCTTAAAAAAAATATTTGATGTGACACCCTATTGGACATGCCTGTTATATATAAAATTATTATACAGAGTGTACCATTTAAAACTGCACTTGAAAATAAGAAGTTTATCAAAAAACATTTTCACTAGAAAAAATTAAATTTACTCAATAATAAAATTATTTGGATATTTATCTAAAGTATTTAAGAAGAATTTAGAAACTTGAAATTATTTAATTTACAATAAATGTTCAAAATGACCACCATCAGATTGGATACATAAATCAATGCGTTTAAGGAAATTGTTGTAAACATTAGATAATTCTTGAGTGCTAATTAAGTTAATACTGTTGATGATATTGGTTTTTAGGGATTCTATATTTAAAGGGGAATTTTTATAAATTTTATATTTTTAATTCAAAAAATTAATATTAACTTGTTTTTATACAGTTGATTTGTTCTTTATTTCGACAGTGCACTCATAATATGAAATGCTTTAACAAGTGCACTGTTCTAAATGGTACACCCTGTATTAAATATGAATTTGAAATCCCAGGTAATAACATTACATACCTTTTTCAATTTTTTATTATGTATATTTTCTAATAATTTTTTTTCAACAACCGCGCAAGGATTTAATGTGATAACATCTTCATTACAATACTCTGTACTACACTAAATGAAATGTTAAATATAAAAAAATGATATAATCACATTAAAACAAACATTATCAGATATTTCTTTTAGTAATTTTGATGACATGACACATCCACATGTCCACAAATAAAAAAATCTAAACATAATATTGTTATTAATCATTATTAAATTACCCATTAATACCATTCATTTCAATGTTTGTAATTGGACATTTAAACCTACAAGCTTTGAATCGATCATATATATTTTTATTAAATTTAATTTTTTCCTTATTAAACATTTCATTTTTAGTAAGATTTAACTGCTTGATGTTCTATTTAATATTAAAATAATTAATAAATAATTTGCGGCCCGCCACAGTATATTAGTGTGTCACATTTTTTTTTAAAACTTAGGTGTGTAGTAAAAATAAAATTTAAAATCACATGGTCAAAAGAATGGTGCTAATATTTTTTTGAAAAAATTACATTTATTACAAAAACCTCATTTTGTAATAATAATCAATATACATTATGAATACTAGTAGTGTAAATAACTATTATTTATACGTCATTTAAATTTTAAATGAATTCAACATGAAAATAAATGTTTGTTGATAGATTTTTATAATTATTATTATAATACATAATTACTTTTGTAGATTTTATATGTATCGGTAAATGATGTAGTTCATTTGTACGCTTTTTAATTAATTCTTCATATATTGTAGTTTTATTGTAAATTCTACGAAATTAAGGATTAGAAATCTTCTCATAATGACCGTCAATCCTGTTCAATATAAACACGAGGGACCAAATTTTATTAGTGTTCATTATCGTGTTATGTAAGAGAACATAAGTGTTTCAATTTTACCGATTTTTTCGTTATCGGTAATTTACTAAATAAAATTTTCACTACCGGTAAATACTTCTTGAAGAATAGCTTAAATCGTCTTTAAATAGAATAACGTAATTACTTTTACAATGAAGAATTGAGTAGGAATACATATACACAATTTTTAATCATAAATGCACAATAAAAATTTTCACCAATAGATGAGAATCAAAAATAAACATTGATGTGACGTCAAAAAATTCCCTCGAATCGTCGAAATGATAAACATTTTTTATTTTTTAACCTTGAAATGTAAAATCCAATGAATTCAATTTCAGAGCAAGTTAGAATACTTTCTACGACAAAAACATTATAAACAAAAAGTTTATTTATTCAGTCTTTCAGGTGCAAAATAGGATTTTTAAAAAAAATTGCATTATTCAAAAAAGTATTAGGATACAATCTTGACTGTCTTTTTATTAAAAAATATCCAGCAGCTGAAAATGCCCGTTCCCCTCATTTACCAATCGCTTCAAAAACTTTTAATCTTTAAATGTAATTTAAATCAATATGTCGACACTAGACATGTTCATGGTCTGGTTACAGAACCATAAACCATTTAACTTAAACCAAACCGTTTAATCGTTTTATTAGCCAGTTAAACCATTTAAATTTATTTATTTTTATTCAATTTTGAATTTTTTAGATCATTCATTGATTTTTTATTTCAATTCAACAACAATCAAATAGTTAATTTTACCAAATTCAGTACTTCATACAATTTTATAAAAACATCACAGTATAATTGTAAATAATTGAGCTTTTCCTACTAATAAATATTGTACTGTAAAACTTGTTATCAAGACAATAATTTATCTGTTAATAAAAAGATAAATGGTTTATATTGTCTCAAACCAGTGACAAACCAAATCACGAACAGGTCTAGTCCACTACATGATACAATTACACTGTCCAACAAAATTTTGACAAACTGACCGAAACTTTTATTATATGTAACTGAACCAGTATACATCTATTTTTAAAAAAAAATTATTAATTTAAAGATAGACTTTGGATTTAATTAAGGGTAAAAGTTTTTTTTAAAGAGGTACACTCCACCGTGAGGTCTATTTACAATAAATATTGTATATTACAAATGGTAAAATTGATAGATAGACATATACGTCTACAAATGTATAAAAAATTGTCATTAATTATTTAATTAATTCAATTATGCATCAGACGATCACGATCTTTAAAAAAAACAATATTCATTAGAAAGGTCTAAAAGTCAGTAATTCATTTATGATCGCAGTTGGTTTTTAGTATACGCGTTATAAGTGTGAAAATTGATGAAATATTGAATCAATCTCAGAATAATCAGGACTCCATACCTCAAAAACTATATAATATATGAAAAAGTACTCATTTTAAAATTACCGGTAAATATTTTCGGTTACTGGTAAAATGATAAAAAATTTTTTTACAACGTAAACACTTGGCTTCATCAGTGTTTTTTTAATAAAATGTTTCCATACATTAGATTTGTTAGTCATACTAATATATTAACTAAATCTAATTATTACTTTCAACGAGTGTAGAACGATTTAATTCAAAATTAACTCTGTTTCAATATCTCAAAAATGTATATTAAAATAATGAAATTTTTTTTAAATAAACGGTAACCGAAAATAATTTACCAATATTGAAACAATAATGAACACTGAAAAATATATACAAAAAACAATTCAAGTTGAAATGTTAAAGTTCATTTTTTAATTTGAAATGTTTAAATTATGTTCACATAAAAAATGTCCATGTGCAAGGTGTTCATGAGGTAAACAGGATTGACTGTATATTATTTTTATATGTATGAAAATTGAATTAAAATCATATAAATACTTTCCAAGTTGACACGAAACAATTGGTAATTCCAGAATATTTCCTGAAATTCTGCAATATCTCCACTTCGAAGCCATACAAGCTTCAATATTTTTCTAAATCATATATATTTATTAATTTACAATTACTTTTTCTGCAACCGTTCGTTTTGGTACGAGATCTTGTCTACCTGGATACAATTAAAATAATTACTTAAATATTAAAACCAGGAATGCTTCCTCCGTCTGCTCCCATTAATCTATGTATTGATCAAAACAATAATGTTTTACTTGTCCAGAACCTTATAGTATTCTATATTGTAATAAATTTATTTCCTATATTACGTTTATTACTTAGTAATGTTGCAAATACTCTAAAATAAAGTTATCATTGACAATATTCATAGAAATGAAGTGATACCAATTGGCAACTGTAACTACCAGTGTAAGTTACACTGTGTGGAGATTCTACAATATATTATACTATGGAACAGTGGCCACCAAACTACGGCCCGCGAATTACAAATTTATTACAAAATGTATCGGTGATGAGATTTTAAATGTATACTATTGACTTGTCACTTCTAGATCATGAGAAACTTATTAATTCGTTAACTTAAATTAATTTAATTAAATTTTAAATCGTAATTTAAAATATCGTCATGTATATTTTCCATCTGACCCGTGGATTTTTTTTAGTTATTCCGCCCCATGTATATAAGTTATATAATCACTGCTATAGAATAATAGTATAGATTCTATACTATAGAATTTATACAAAGTATAAAGCCGTAGAATGTGTTTTCATTGTTGTTAAATTTTCATTTATATTTTCATTTTGTGTTTTTGAAATTTTTTTTTGAACCAATCTTTAAGGAGTGTTTTAGAAAAATTTTTTGAGTCAAACTTTAAGGGGTGGTTTTTAATTTTTTTTTAACCAAACTGTAAGGTTATCTTTCTATTTACACTTTAGCGATAAAACAATTTGTACAAATCAAAAATTTTAACAATCAAAAAAATTTCCTAAACAAATTTTAAATATATATTTATATGTATATGTTAATATTAAAAAACACTGCCCACACCTCTGGCCATTTACTTTGCTACAAATGCTGATATTTTAGGACGCTATCACTATTTATTAAAATATCAAAAGGCTGTATCAACTGTTAAAATAATTGCTACTGAATTAATAAATTTGTGGAAAAAATGTAGTATTCCTCATCAAGATATAAGACAGGTTATAAGAAAAATCAATACCTGCATTAAAATGTATAAATATTACAATACAAAAAAAGGAGGAAAACAGAAAATATTAAATATTAAAAATTCATGGAGAAAATTATTCGACATTAAAACCAATCTATTTATTTGTATGGAAGATGAAAAGTTTTTTCAATTACAAAGTGATACAGATTGCAATATCGGTAAAGTATCAAATATAGTCGAAATGATTAATATTCATCCATCCAAAATAAAAAGAACAGAAAAACGGGAATGCAAATGCGAACCAATTATAAATTTTTCTGATACTGAAATAAAATATGAGAATGATTTGAATTACATCCCATCTGTTCCCAAAAAAACAAATATATTAAATGGAAAAGAATTGGGCAAGCATTTCAGAAAATACTGGAATTTCAATGAAATCAATTTCACGGATAGCTGCACAAATAAAATCCTCTTCAATTGAAACAATCAACTTACAACTTATTGATGCACTTAAACAGGATAGTACAGGATATTTATTATGTTTGACGGAAAAACTTATAAAAATATACATAACTTGGTAATTGCTGTAAAAGGGGAATTAGTTAGTAGAATTATTGCCTTAAAAATAATTAAAAATGAAAAATCCCAAACAATTTTTAATGTTTTAATGGAGGTTATATATCAGTTTAATAATCATGAAAACATTAAAGTGTGATGTGCGATACAACAGCTGTAAATACAAGATCCAAAAATGATGTTTTTTGTCGCTTAAAAGTAATATTCCCAAATATATTACCCTTGTCGTTTACATGTTCTTGACAGGTTACTGTATCATTACATGGAAGAAATGTTCCCAACTACCTCATCTTCTCCTAATTCGGATTATTATTTTATAAACACACTGAGAGATCAATTTGACGTTTTACAGTCTAACTATACAACATTAGGTGTATCTGATTGGAAATATCCTCGCATGAACCGAAAACGATTATAGCGAACTTTCATTGTTAATCAAATCATATATACATTTCAAGACAACTAACAATAATCCAAATATAAAATTTAAACTTCCAGGTCCAATATGCAAAGCAAGATGGAATTCTAGAGCTATATATGCTATCAAATATTATATGTTTACAAAAGATCCCAATTTATGTGAAAGCTGTAATTTTATAGCAGATTATTGGGGACCGGCTTGGTTTCAATGTAGAAATGATTTGACTGCTACAAAAAAGCTTAAACCAAAATGCAATGGTAAAGTATTGGATTGCTATGAAAGACATCTTGCTATTGAAACATGAATTCAAAAAAATAAATATATATTCATGTTATATGAAAAATTAATTTCTAATTGGTTACCATTGATCAATTCTTATATTATTAGTTTCAAAAATACACAACCGTACATTATAGCGAAGTATAAATGCTGATTTGATAATTATTTAGATTCTGTTAAGAAACTTCAATTTAACCGATTTCACGAAAATTAAAAATTAATTGTTATGACGATTATTCATAACTATGAAATTTACTATATGAAATATGATAATGTTCAATTATTCAAATTTTGAAGTGCTTAGTCTCAACGTTTTTTTAATCCTTTTTTAATTTTTTTTTAATTGTGTACTACTTAACCGGCTCCTTAACGTCTGTGGGTGTACTTTTGCATTTTCGAAAAAAATTGCAAAAACTTACACCCCTAATAATTATATAATTCTAATTAACACAAATAATTAATTATTTTAATAATTTACTGATGTTTTTAAATTTTATACGCACATTCGATAGTTTAATTTTCTGAACATTACCATGTCTGTTATTACTTTTTTAGTCAACATTGGTGTAGTTATGATGCATTCCTTTTGAGAATGTATTTTAAAATATACTAGTAGTATATTTTATTTTTATGTCATAATATCTTAATAAAGCCTTAATATTAAATGTTCTATAATAATATTGTAATATCCTGAAAATATACGAATCAAACTAACAAACAACGTAAAAATAAATGAGGAGTAATTAATTTTTCAGTATTTAGAGTTGTTCACTGATATAAACACTATTGTGCATCTATATAAATACTGGTGTGCATTAGGGTGTCACACCCATCAAAGAATCAAGGATGGTTAGCGACCATATTACAAAAAAATAAGAAATATTCTATGGTGTTCACAACAGAGAATATTTTTTTATGAGAACAAATTATTATTTCCATATATTTTACAAAAGCATTTTTTGTCAGTTTCATTTTAATTTTATGCAGAACATTCAATTTAAATACTGACAATAAATTATTTATACTGATACCTTGTCAACTGGCACCTAAAATAATGACAAACCATCTACAATACTGAAAAATCAATGTTTCTACTGTCAAACCATCACCAATACTGACAAATCAATAAGAAAAATACTGACGCTATAAATGCACGTCAAAATAAATATGGTAGCATATAATTTAAATTTATATGTTTTTTTAATTTATGACTGAGAATGGCTAATATATTAATTAATGTCATACTCGTATTCATACCATTATAATGTAATGTTATAAATGTTTATTAGTGATTCATTGCATTAGTTCGAGGAGTTTTTGCCTTTTTAATCTTTCTTTTAATTCTTTTTGTTTTCTTTTGTTTTCGGTTACTTTGCGTACAGCTTTCAATTTGATGTTTCTGAATTCTTTGTTAATGTTCATGATCTCTCTAACATATATTATAAACTTTTTATATTATTATACTGATAGTCTACTTCACCATCTTTATCTTTATCAAGCATATCAATCAATTCGTCCAACTGATCTTGACTTAGCGGTGTCTCAATATCCTATACTTTTTTAATAAAATTTATATAATTGGTTTAACTGCCTATGCGCCAAAATTTAGTGTCTTTACCTCCAAACATTAGGACAGTTTATCAAATTATGTTTTTACGTTATACAATGTATGTTGTACATTGTTATAATATATACAAAATGTGTATAATATACAGTATACAGTGTTTATTTGTATAAAATATTTCCCGTGTTTTATTATATATTTTTTAAAATTTGACTATAGTTCATTTTGTGGTTGTTAACAGGGTTGATTACGAAATAAAAATGTGTGTAAAAATTGAGTGTATTGACAAAATTATGAATTTATTAGATTTTTAGAGGGTTCTAACCATTTCAAAAACACACATAAAAAATTAACAAAGATGGAAACGGAATTCAATCTAATGAAGTTCAGTTTTAATTTATACTTAACATCTCTACACTTCTAATAATTATAAAATTTTGAAATATTTGTATGTGACAAATGACAAATGCAACTCAAATATGTAACGTTAAATGTTTAATTGCGAAATAGTTTTTCTATTTTAAAAATACACACATTTAATGCTAATTGCCCATCAAATGCTAACGATTTCCAACAAATGTGACACCCTAGTGGTCATGTTTTGTATATGAAAAATACCAGAAAACAACCCATTAATCAGTATGTTACATACAATTTTTTTTGGTAATTAAATATAATTTAAAATGATAAAACCGGTTCAACAGTATTACCTTTAAACCTTGTATAAATTCATCTCTAGACAAACTAAAAATAATATATTATATAGTTTTTCTATCTTTTTTTCATGTTAATATAATGTGTTCCATTGTTGAGCTAATATTCATTGCAGTTGAGTTATTATTTCTTAAATTTATTAAATGGTTAGCGTAAAACTAATTTACAATATTAACCTAATAGTCATCAAATTTTATAGGATTTTCTGATCGTTTGTTGTTATAATTGCAACTTGCAATTACAAAGAATAAAAATAAAATTTCTGTTGGATCCCAATAAACAAAAATTATCATGACTCAGAGGATTGATGGACCCATTGTCTGAAACAGACTAATAAATTATTATAATGGAACTTGGACTTGGAAAAACTGTAAAAATAGCTTCCTATAATAATGTTTACCTCATACTCTGGTCTTTGTCCAATGTTTTAAACAAATCAACTAGGCGCATATTTTTCTGAGTCATATATATTAATAATACTTCTAAAGGATTCACATCCGATATTGTTTCTTTATACCCTATTTTATTAGGTAATTTTGACACTACCAATCCGTGTTTGCATTTAAATTTATGTTTTCTCATTTGTATCGTTGATAATGACAATAAAAAATCGTTAAAAACAGGAACACCCTAAATGACAATAATGCCTATGTACGTTATTTTACTCTGATGTCCAAATAATCCAGAACACAATATTCAACGCACTCAATTTCTGTTATTAAAGCAGCTGCAGAAAATGGAGTAATTGGATTGTATGCCAACTAAATATTTAATATTTAAAAATAAATAACTCTAGATAACTTTCAATTTAGTTAATTGCTTGAGTTGACTAATAGATGAAATAATTTTTTTTACACCTTCGCTATTAATTCTATTACTGTTTAAATTTAAATGAGTAATAAATTCATTATTTGAAATTAGCATTCCCATATACATACCGCCACATATTCCAAAACCGTTCATGGAAAAATTTAGCTTTTTAATAGATTCATTTTTCTATATTATAATATAATATAAACAGACTATGGATAGTTATAAGTTATAACTAAAAGAAATAATGATAATATAATATCACAGTAAACCTCGGTGTGGGCTCGGTATTTTTGGGCAGGTTTTCTGTACTATGTTCATTTTATAGTACAGTAGACATTCAAAAAGTGACCACTATTCTAGATGCCATAACAGAACTACACTAATGTACATTAATTTCACATCTAAAAAGTAACAATTTTTTATTAAATTTTCGTTTCAAATATACAATTCCTACATAATTTGTTTTGGTTATATATTTTCTGGAAATTAGTTATTTTAAGTAATACGCCCCTTCAAATATTAAAGTAGCTCATAAAAATAACTAATTTTTTTAATATTGGTTTTGTCAAAATGTCTTTCATTCTAAATAAAAATATTCCAAGAGATCGAATAACTGTCTGAAATTGTTGAACACTGTGTTATATACACATAATTATATTGCCATTTAAAGTTGCAAAAATACCAATAAACCACTGTATAAATATTTTGTTCCTTTATTTCTAATACAATTCCAGCTTAAATTTAGTTCCAATAAAGATGTCGTTAATTCTATAAAATTATATATATAGTATACATTATATGTATAAACGTTAGCATGATTTGTCGCTTATACACAATATAAATCTGTTCTCATAAATATTCTCTAGTACATAAATATTTCTTTAACATTTACTATAGGTAACCATGGAGATTTAATATTTAAATATTGTTCTAATTATTAATTTAACTTAAAATTTATAATGTACTTACATTTTTCTATCATTGAATTTGCTGATTTACTAAAAATGTGTCTATTTTTGTAATATGATCATAATTAAGTCGTAATTAATTTAAAGCATGTATATTACTTAGAGTCTAAGGTGTCGCAAACTGTGAAACAACATATTTTATATAATTAATAATTATAGAATTTAAAAATAAAAAATTGTATTCACACGTTTGGGAACCATTCCTTTAGAATAGGGATGCCCAACCTGTCGATCGCAGATAATTTTCTAGTTGATCGCCAAAATTAAAAAATTAGAATTAATTTGTTATTATTTGTTAATTTAATTAATTTTAATATTGGTTATTAAAATGATGTCTATAATTTATTGTTAATGTTGTTAAAATTAAAAATGACTAGACTTTGCCGATTTTAATATTTTTAAATATACAGCGAAAATGCTTGGAATTATTTCGAATTTTAATTTTTATGTTTTCTAAAATCAAACTAAAAATATTTAGTTATAAATTTTTTATAGGATGTCGTAAGGCGATTTTTTTGACATAGGTTCCGATCAGAAACATTTTTCTAGTCAATCTACCATTTAATTGTATTAGTCGATCGCCACTTATTGAAAAATTTTAAAGTCGATCCCATCAAAAAATGTTGATCACCCCTGTTTTAGAAGATTGGTAATAGTGAATAGTGACATTTTTTTTTAAGATTATATTTTAGGTAGAATTAGAAAAGTCCGCCCTCAGCAGAGCTATGTGCTGTTTGTACGAAGTACAATACAGGTAAGCTAGTTTTTATTTATAAGATTATTAGTTATAATTAATAATTAAACAATAAGAATTTACATACCTATCGATTTTGCTATTTTTTTGAATCCAAATGTCGAGAACTTGTTATGACTTAGATTTAATTTTCTTAAGCTCTTTGATTTCTGTTAATTCCATTATAATATTCCATT
Source organism: Intoshia linei (assembly GCA_001642005.1). Classification (NCBI taxonomy): domain Eukaryota; kingdom Metazoa; phylum Orthonectida; family Rhopaluridae; genus Intoshia; species Intoshia linei. The sequence goes on along the minus strand of LWCA01000070.1, from coordinate 50,062 downwards.
ATAATAATGTAATAAAATTATACAATATAACAAAAATGTTGGTAAACACGCCTTTAACAAAGATATCATTGTGAATTTGATGTGCCAAAATGTATCTAACAAAGTGAGAGTCGTACCTACCTTACAGGTATTTCTTATTGGGCTGGATTTACCCACATTTTCATTAATTATTATATTTTTGATCTAGTTTTTACTTTTTTAAGATTGTTAAATATTTGTTGTTGCTTATACACTTCATATAATATAAGAAAATGTCTAAACTGATGAATCAGGAGTGTTTAGATTAAGATTATGCCTGCCACTGTATTAAAGCATTAAATTTGTTGCTAAAGGTGAGGTTTTATGCGAAGGATTAAAAAAGTTACCATATCACTGTTATAGAGTAAGTTTATCACATTAAATAAATTTGGATGATTAGCGTCTTTACATTAATAGATTAAGTATAATTACCGTAATTAATTTAGCAATATATTTAGATCCAGTTAAATCATTAATGTTATTTCCTAATAATGCATTATTAAGTATATATTTAATTTTAGAATATTTATCCTAAAATAGGGTTTCAGGGAGTCTTAGGCACCGATACTAATTAGGTATTTACATATTCATTTGAATGGATTTATTAGACAAATTTAAATCTGTTAAGAATATGAAAATTTATTCTAAAATGGCTGAAAATGTAAAATGAGTGATTAGAATAATTTCACCGAAATTTTTAATTTTTCCGAATATTTACAACTACATCTGTATCAGTAAACCTATAATTTCACCAAATTTAAATGAAAGATCCAGTTATTAATTATAAATCATTAACCGTGAATAAAAATATTATGGATAAAATTAATATAATACGGCAATACTATGTAAAAAATACAAAATACACCTGTATGTAAATTTCTATATATAAAGTTTAAATTGTCTACATTGTCTCTGTATGTATCATTTTCTATAACTTCAAAAATTATTTGATTTTCTGAGTACATTTTAGTTAAAAAATTTTAGAAAATTACATATTGCATTAAATATTATACCAGAAATATTTAAATTTTGTATTGCATCCGATTTAAGTAAACTACATACAATTAATTTTAAACTAAATTGACAGATGTTGTTGTTTGATAAATTCTATAAATTAATAAAGTGATAAAAATGAAATAATTACTAAATGGGTAATAGCGTCTGTTTGATATAGTAAATAAGCTAAAAATATCATTATAGATTATAAAATGATTGTGTACCCAAATGACGGAATCCTTTTATATCCAATGAATTATTTTCAAAATTTAATTTTTCGATATTATAATTCTCCTAAATTATTTTCTTTCAAAATAGTCATTTCAATCTTTTTAACGCATATATCTATTTAATTTTTTGTTTCTCATTTATTACACTATATAATTTTATTACAGTAGATACTCGAAGAGTGACCACCTCGCACGGGTGATCACTTTTTTAGATGCTTTAACAAAACTATACTAATGTAAATGTATTTTACTTTTAAAATTGACCACTACATGTCAAATAGAAACCAACGTATCTGAAAAAAAAATTATATTTTTCCGTGTCATTCAACTGGTTTGTGTCTCAAATATAAACTATAAATTCCAAATAATAGGAGAGATTGCTAAGGCATACTTTTGATTTACAAGAAGTCTCGATGCATATTATGTTTGGGTCTGGTTTCAATGTTTTGATATTTAATAAATTTACATTGTTGTAAACAATTATGGAATTATCCTTAAAAAAAGTGCTAAATTTACCCTAATCAACGTTTTTTCAAAAATTTTTGGTATATTTTTTTACAGAATATTATCAGAATATATCACAAAATATTTTATTTACAAATTAAAAAGCGTAAACAGACTTAATTTCAAACAGCCTGAATTTTCACTTACCAGTAACATATACAGTTACACCCTTACAGTTTCCCAACCTTTTTTGAATAATTGCCCTGTTTTAGCGTTTTGGGGGTATGGTGAAAATAATCGCCTTATCAAATTTTGATTTAGGTGTAATGTAAATCAGTGTTACTCCACGGGTACACTCAGATTCCGACCAAAATCTAAGTGGGACAGCGAAAATGGTGTATTGGCATAGTCAGGCCCATATACTTGTCGTTCATATATATCCAATAATCTAGTAGTTCCATTCTTTATTAACATATTGGAATATAAAGTACATGATATATCTAGTAATAATACATGTAAAGTACATGCAGCTCGGGGTATTCAATTTAAATTTTACACAAGTTTTCGCTAAATGTAATATCGTTTTATGAAATTCACTTTTAGATATTCTGATATCGGAAATGGTAAATTTTTGTCTGTGGTCCAGTTGATAATAATTGATATATTTAAATAGATCATTAATTTAATTTATTTACGTAGTGCGATTTTAAAACTAAGCATTTTATGATAACTAATTTCAAATAAGGATAATAATATCGGTGCAATACCAAATGTTATTATATCTACAATAATAAGAACACATTTCTTTTAATATTTACCTGTAAACAAGCTGCAACTGGTTTTATCGAATTAGATCCCATGTATCGGTGAGGGATGTAAACATTTTTTTTCATCAATTTTTGCTTAAATTTTTTAATAGGTGCTACACAGCATTTTTTACATATTTTTAGATATAAATCTTGAACGAGACATTTTCTGTTTTCTATGTTTTAGAATTAGCATACAACCTTAGATGTTATATAACCGTAAATCTTTCGGTCAAAATACTTATTGAGTTTTTCATCAAGAGATAATTCAGTATACTCTGTTATGAGAACATCAATTTGCTTAGACGGGTTAAATTCCAAGTTGTATAAACGTAATTGATTTTCATCATTTTGATTTAATAGTGGTAATATTGGTGCATTTTTTATAGGGGATAATTTATTTAACAAAGATTTGTAAGAATTATTTTTTATTTTTTCAATCTGTTTCAAGTAAATTTCCTTCATGTTTAAATTGTATTTATTTGATCCGATATGTATGTTTAAGGGAATTCAATTTAAAAAACAGCTAAATTGTTTTTGTTAAAATGCTAATTATATAAAAAACGAAATTAATGTTATTTATTATGATTCCATAAATATGTAATGTTTATTGTTTTCTAATTTTAAAATGTCGATTTGTAAATAAGTTTTTTATATATCATTGAACTAATTAATTGGAAAACTATTTTCATATAATACAAAAATAATTATTTACCAGGGGCTTTCATAGTCATATTGAATGTGGTTCTCAACATGAGTTATTCAAGATTTTTGATGTTATTTAAATTTCATATTCATGTTTACAATTTAATTCAATCTAATTTATAATTGAAATATTTATACATGCTAGATACAATGAATTTGAACTAATCTAAACCTTGTGATATGAATATATACTTTGATTTTATGAAAAAGATATTTCAAGAGAAAAAAGCAGGATTTCATATTAAATATGGTTCTGTAAGAATCTCTATTTTACATGTCTAGTAGGGTGGTTCATTTTAGTGTGTTTTTTTTAATTTCAGAAACTATTTTTGCATACCATCCCCATTTTTATCCTCATTTACACATATTTATTTTTTTACAGTTTTTTCATATATTTTTCAGGATTTATTTATTCTTGACTATAATTTTAACATTATTATAATAATATTATTATAAATTAATTAATTAATTAAATTAGTTTGAACATAATGTTTAGAGTAAAGATTTTTTTTGTGCGGCCCGCGTAATAATTTTTTTTACACATTTGACCTTTCAAGCAAATTGAGTCTGACACCCCTGATATAAATGAAACTTTAATATTTAAAAAATGTTAAAGTCAGGGTGTAGGAATATATCGCTATCATACTAATCGAGATTCTAATATATACTTTTGATATAACTTACTGGTAAAGTCTAACTGGCAGAGTGGATATAGTCATATAATTGTATTCTGCGTGGCTATCTGCTTCGAATCCCTATTTGGACATGTTTTTATTTAAGATAAACTTATCTAAGTCTCTGTCAATCGTTACACTGGGCAAGGCAAAAAGTTGAACATTTAAAAAAATTTATATTACAACTGAGTTATAGGTGAAATGGGGCTTATACTCAAAAATAGTTTTTATTTAGTGATATAGTAAACCTCCCTAATGTTTAGTGCATAATTTTCACTTTACAATACGAGTTTGGTAGAATGTATGAACTCGAAGGGTGAATGGATTCATCACATTGAAATTGATCTAAGAGAAATCATGTTCTAAGGCAGTGGTTCCCAAAAAAATATATTGTCGACCCCCTAACACAGTTGTTTTCAACCGGGGGGTCGCGACCGTTATGGGGTCGCAAAATTTATCAGCGAAGTCGTGAGAATTTGAACACAGTATAAAATATAAATAAAACTGAATATGTTTTTTTAATATTTTCATTTATGTGAATTGATTAAATGTTTGGAGTATATAGAAAATTTTTTATGTTTATAAGGAAGTCGCAAACACAAAAAGGTTGAAAACTACTGCCCTAACAGTATACAAATATTGTTAGATAACTTCAATTAGTACAAAATAGTGAATATGTTTATTATATGAAAATGTTATTTTTTAATATTACTGGTTTTATTTTCGTTATAACTCATACTTTAATATAGTTGACACCCTAGTTACTAGGGCCTAGTATACAAACAATTGTAAATTTATGATTTTTCTTAGTTGTTTATATACTCTCGTAGTTGTTGTCTCGTAAGTGTTAATAACATTTAAAATTAATCCGAATTTCAAGAATATATTAATTAACAATGTAAATATCAAACACTAAATCAAATTAATGTTAACGATTCTAATTTAATTTTAAATTTTTTCTTAAATCTGCGGCCCCTCAGACTCTGTCGGCCCCCCATTTGGGAATCACTGTTCTAAGGTACATCTTATGCAAAATTATCATACAATTAAAAAGATTATAATAATTAATACATTGTTTGGAATTCACATTGTTTCTATGAAATTGATTACCTTGTGTAAAGTTGATGAAGTTGCTTGTATATTAAATTCTTTATTCTGCGTTATTTCAAAACATCAATAAATATCAACAGTGATAAACAAGAAATCAACAAAAATTAAATATTCAATAATATTAAAATATGTAATTATAAAGATGAAATAAAAATATGCGAAATTGGAATTATAGTTTATGGTTTCGAACTACAGTGATCGCTCTCTAAATTGAACACTAACTGCAAAAAAATGGATGGTGTTCAAGATTTAGAGATTGAACACTGTAGTTAATTATTTCATACTATATTTATTGTGTAATTTATGAGAAAAATCAAAATTTTAGAATAAATGAATTGTTCAAATTGAAGAACTCACATTTTCTTATAAATTTCTTAAATTATATAGAAAATTAATTAAATTACAACAAATTTATGAGAAAAATCACTATAAATTGTGGTTATGTTCAAGAGCGGGAATGTATATTCTTACCATATACAGTGATCGCTGAGTATATTTAGATACTGTTCAATTTAGGGAGCAACTACTGTATAACATTACAGTTCCAACATAAATTTTAGGCATCGAAATTTTAATGAATCTAAACATTCCTCGTTCATCATTTAACTATCGATATGATAATAATTACAACCGATGTATTTATTTTTATAATAGCTAAATTCAAAATGGAATAACGATTGTCAATGTGATAACAATTACAACCGATGTGATATCAATTACTTTCAATGTGATAATTATAATTAAATGAATATTATAATAGCTAAATGCAATGTGATAATGGGGGTTTATTCGAAAAATCTTACGTAAATATAAACAGAAACTTCGTTACAACTAATTAAAATTATAACAAGTATTATATGGGCCAAAATTTCTATTTTTTACGTCAGTATTGAGTCATTTCTAAAAATCACTTTTTTCTAACTGTATTTCTTAATAAACGTTCCAAATTTTTTTTTGAATAATATAATAAAAAGAAAATTTCTGAAAATAAGCCAGACAATATATAAAATTATGATGAAACTGGATTATACTATAAATGGGGAGCTAACAAAACTCTAGCCACTTCTGAAATCGTAATATTTGTAGTAAAACAAAAAAGAAGAAGATAACAGTTTTATTTTGTGTGTCTATGACCGGAGAAAAGGCTGATTCACTTTTTATTGGATTATCGAAATATTTTCTTAGGATTTTCTGAAGAATCAGATATTGAGTATGCAACCTTTTTAAAAAAAATAGAATTAATTTGTAACGTTTTTATATACCGTTTGCAACATTTATTGAACCTCGCTACATAATTGATGGAATATTTAGGATAGAATTCTGTTAAGAGTGATATTATTATAAATTGTTATAGAAAATCAATTGAATTAAAACTTTTGATAATTATGTTAATATTGAACAATAGTGAAATGAAAATATCGATGATATTCACTATGTTCGATAATATGTTCATAATAAGAATCCACGATAATCAGTGGTTTCAAAAGTGGTCCATAGGAAATTCTAGGTGGTCCACAAGAAAAATTTTAAATAAAATGAATACTCTTTTTGAAAATTGTTTTAACAATTTTAATATTATTCATCATCGATCATTTGTTATTATTAGTGAACGTAAACATTTTATCAAAATGAAGTGAAGTTTCACTGAATAACGTTAATAATTTTCACATGCCTTAAATTTAATCTAATTAACGATTTAAATTAGTTGAATAATAGATACCAGAGTCGAACTTTAAAAAATTTCGCAAACTAATTGTAGTGTTATATAACCCTATCCACATCTCTAAGATTCTTGAGTTGGCATTTTAAATTTAAAATACAAATTATTTATGATATTCAAGAATTTTTAGTGCTTAATTTAACAAATTAATTCCTCATTTTAAAAAATTTTCTTTAATGTATATTATACATATATACCTCTTAATAGCGCCAACTCTCAATACCACCACTATTTTTCAATTTTGTAACAAACTTATAAGGAAAATTCTCAATATCGCCACAAATTTAAAAAATTTAAAAAAAAAAATTTGTCAAAATGTGTTAAAATTTAACTTAAATTTTATACAAAAATATGGTAGCACCAGTTTAGCATAAATGATTTTTAACTCCAAATGTTACGGTAACATTACTACCAGTTTACATAAACACTGGTAATACCAGTATTCTTCAACCACTCGATCAAGAAATAATTAACTCATTTAAGGTAAAATTTAATAAAAAAAACTTTATGAGATCATCAACCAAATTGAGACAGGAGTTAATACATACATAGCAATGCTATGATAGCATACAAGAGTATCAATGTAAAGGATACCATTATTTATTGACACTTGGCATGGAGTGGTGTAAAACAGGAAACGATAGTGAATTATTTTAAAAAAGCGTTTAGTGTGGACGAAAATATTCCCATCGAATTTAAACCTGAAGTAGTAGATTCCAATTTTCACAAGGAATTTATCTATAAGGCTAACATTATTGATCCTGTGAGTGCTGAAGATTTTAATCGACTTAATTATACTGAAAATGATGCAATTATAGACATTGAAGAGGAAATATTTAATAATACAAATGCAATGGTACATTGCAATGTACCAAATGAAGACGAAGATAAAATTAAATCCGAACGTAAAACGGAAAAGTCCGAATGTTATATGGCTTTAAAAACATTAAAGAGATGTTTTGATTCAAAATTATTCCTTAAATGTGTATGCTATTGAAGAAATAAATATGCTTAGTAAAGCATTAATGTTAGATGAAAAGAGGATATAAGGGATTATTTTAAAAAATAAAATTATTTACAATTCTTAGTTGTTTGTATTCTTAAGATAATAATTATATATCATTCATAGTATATTAATTTCATTCTAGTTGAATTATCGTTTTTTCGTTATTTTTCTGTATATATTTATGTTTATTGTTTAATCGTTTCTATAACGATATACTATCAATACCGCCATAAATATTGAAATACCATAATTGGAGGTATTGAGAGGCCTCACTGTACGTCGAAAGTACGACTTTTGAACAGTTCCAAAAGTCGTACATCTGGTTGCACTATATAAATTTGTATAGAAAGATGTTTATTTACGATTTATTTGAAATAAACTTTCTCAATTGTAATTAAATTAAAAGCACACTTTATCAATATTTTTCAATTTCAAATTCAGATTCAAAACTGAAATTTCAATTTTAAAGTAAAACAAATTTAATTAGTAATTAATAATTATTTCAAAATAGTCAAAAAAATTGTTCTGATTTTTATAAATGTATACTAAATAACAATGATTTGTATCTAAAAATTATGTCTAATGATAAATACTAATGTGATATAAATGTATAAATAAATAGTGCGACCATATTTAATTCGTACTATTTTTTGTTATTAGTGACCATAATAGCATCTCAATAAATGATAAATTTATAAAGAACATTGGATGAAAAGTTAAGATAAAAATTATATAATTAATGATAGAATCTATCATATTATTAATAAATAATTGTTGAAAATATTTAATTATATTTAAAGTTTTCATTAAAATTATATCGATTTTTTGGCATTGTCAATTCAAAATATAAAAAATTTCATTTTCATATTAAACTTTATTTATATAATTCAGTGAAATTTTCAGTGAAGAATGTTATAGTTATTTGTCACGTTTTAATTAGTACGAATTGGAGTACGAAATCATGTTATTTTCATTTCGTACTTTTTGTATAAATTCGTACTTATGGTCGCACTAAAATAAATTTTAATTTTAAATTTAATTTAATTTTAGTTTATAACTAGTACGTATTTAGTACGTTAAAAATCTGGCCACTTTATATAATAGGGTGATCACTTTTGCATATTTTTTTCAAAGATCAAAAAGTATTTTTTAACCATCAGGATTATTGGTGATGGTAATCACTATTGTTAAAAAATTATTCAAATTGGTTGAGTTTGAACCCGGCCACTCAACATCGAAATTTTTCTTTAAAAAGTTTAAATTAAACATTATTTTCATAGTAAAATGTTATAAAAATTTGTAAAAAATATAAAATTAATATTGTCACAATATTAATAAAATAATAGAATGTCATGCATTTTGCCAAACTTGTATTGTAAAGTGAAAATTATGCACTAGATATGTAAATAGCTATTATATATTATTATGGCTAGTATTGTTTGTTTTATTTATTTATTTTGATAGTACTTTTATTGCACCATAATTTGAGCATAAACAAATTGTATATCACGTGTAGATTGATGTATAGTTTTTTTAACTTTTTGGTAGTCTCATAAAATATATTCAAAAACAATATGTTCAAATGAGGTTCCGCTAAATATTATCTTTATGATTTATTTCTGACATGGAACTGTTTAAATTTTAAAAATCTACCACGTCAAAGCCTAACTTAAATATCCCGTTGTAATGTATAATTTTATTTTATATAATGTAAGGCTTACATTATTGTATAAATTATATCAGTGACGACAACAAAATCAAATGTTGTGTTAATTTTGAGTTTATACTTGAAAATCATTTTGTAATGTGTTTTATAACAAAAAATTCTTACTCAATCCCACTAATTGAAACCCAAGCTAACTGTTACCCATATGAGAGAAAATGAGTAAGATTTTTCGGCAGGTTTTTCAATGGAATGAATCATTTTAAATGAATAAAGCTTGTAGATCCAATGATACGCAATTGAACCTTGTTTACTTATGGAATCTTTTTCGTTTAATTTAATTTTTAGGTGTATATTTTTTAAGTGTGTATTTTTAACACGAAAACACCTTTTTCCATCACTGCATTAATAATCTTACATTAGGATATAATGTGTTGTATCGCGTATTCCAAATGTCAGTAATGGTCTATGAAAAATTTTTTACTAATAACAAATCAATTTATTACGTTTTTTATTTAATTTTTTTTTAAGTTTGCCGAGTAATTTCTCTTTAATGGCCCACGATAAGTTTTATAATTTATTACCGTCCGCCGTGAAAAAAGTGTGGGAACCCGTGATGTAGTACATATTGTCTACTACTTATTTTTATAAATAAATTTGAGTTATACACAATGTGTATTACACATACATTACTGCATTGGTTCTCAACCTTTTTAAACCAACGCCCTTAAATCATGCTACCATAATTGATAAATCTCTATGATAAAATGAACTATTCTTTTCATAAAATCAATAATAATGGAAAAAAAAGGTAAATAATTTGATTGAGTGCCAATTCGTTCATTATTGGTTTTATGCTGGTTAATTTGATAACAATATCTCCTCTTTGACATGTATATTAATTTTGTTTACAGAACTGGATCCACTTTCAATCATGTAAGATGTTGGAAAATACAACCTTATCTTTGACATTTCGGAATCCATCAGTGGATAAATACTTTTTGAAGACTCACATCCCTATAATACAAAATACCTAGGGGCAAAAAAAATTTTTGTGAACAATATCAAAAATAATATATTTGACATTTTTCATAATATTGGTTGCATTATTAATAATAACATTTTGAAAACGCCTCTGGGGCGTTAACATCCACGTTGAAAACCACTACATTACTGTATGTTAAAAAAATTTAATTTTTAATAATTAGTATAAATATCAAATTGAAAATTTAAATAGAAATTCTAAACCAAGTTTCATCGAAATTGAAAATGAATCTCAGCTAAACCAACCAGTCTTTCAAAAAGAATTATATGAACCAGTCAAATCAGACGAATCACATGAAACTTTTGAAACAAAAAATGAATATATAGACTCTGAAAAAATAAAATCTAAACCCGCGTCAAATCAACGTTTATCTGTATACAACGCACCACCTGTACGACGAAATTACGTTCAAAATGATTAAAATGCAGAAACATCAACAATAAAATTCAACAAAACTATTGTATTGTAGATGTAGATTAAAGTGTTAAAATATTGTATTTCAGTACATTCAGTGTATTTGATTTTCATAAATTCAAAATCACTACATACAAAATAACTGTATACACAATTTGAAATTTTAAAGTAAATAATTGGCATGTATAAAATTATATTCAAATTCAATATTTTAATTGAAACATTGATTTACAAACATTAAATTTTTAAAGAAATTTGATAAAATTTGATTATAAATTAGTAGGTATTGTAAAATTTTCTAAAATTACATGTATTTATTTATCATGTATTGATATTTTGTATCATTGAGATAATGAGACGTTACAATAAATGTAGCCAATTAACTGTTGAATTAGCAAATATTTATAAATAAATAGTGTTAATATTAATGTCTATAATTGCAAAGTATATAATTTGAATTCATATTGTAACCATTTAAATATCATTTCATATTATTAACTTGAAAATTGAAATGACAAATTTCTTGATAACTTTCATTTTAAATTAACCAAATATTGATAATAGATCAAAGCAATACTGTATCAATTGTAATGTGAATGAAGAAGGCAATACATCTAACCACGAATCGGAAAATTTTAATGAATTTAAGGTTAATTTTAATTTACTTAAAATTTTTAAGATAAACAATGCATATTAATATTGTTCAATAACACTGTTCAAGATAACTGCATGATGAAATACGTAGCGAAATAACTAAAAAATTCATTATTCATTATTACCAATGGTTTGCATTTTTTTCTCCATAAAATTTATAATTTGATAATTATATTAATTGTTAAGATTTATAATGTGATAATATAAAGGTTACAAGGGTACAAAAATTTGAATAATACATTTTTCTGACCAATGTTATTGGGTCATTTGATATTATCAGATTTATATAAATGAAAATCTATTCAATTCTAAAATCTTGACTTACAGTTTAAATTTTTGAATTGGCAAAACGTTTAAATTATATAAATTATCATTTTTTGATTTATTAAAGATTAAAAATATTAATCAAACATGGGGAATCAAGTAATATGCCAAAAAATTAACCGATAAATATTGTGTGCGCACTGCGCATTCATCGAATCAAATATAGCAATCGTGCTCGTTAAAAATCTGTATTGTAAATAGTTCATATGGTGCGAGCTGTATGTCAATATATTATTATTATTTGAATAGCTACGTTTCATTTTTGAATTATTAAATTATATACCATTGCAACTATTAAAATTGTGACTAAAACTATTGTGACTGGTTCCTATTCACAAATCAATATTAATGTGGAAAAGTGTGGTAAACCAATTTTTAGTTTATGGTATTAAATTGTTTCCAATTTTATAAATGGACCACTTCAAATTTCTAATTATTTAAGTTAATTTGCGTAATTAGATGTAAATGATACCAAAAAAATAAAATGTTCCTATTCACTATTATTAATCTATTAAACGTCAACAGATTAACTTTAATTTAAAGGAATGCTCCAAGCATGTGAAGACTTTTTTATTTTTAAATTCTAGAACCATTAATTATATCTTATTTTTGTTTTAATCAAATAATTACCAAAACAAAGGTAAACAGTGAACTTCTTAAAACCCCTGAAAATATGGTATTAAAATTTTAGACAAACAAATAGTATATATAAACAAATATAAGTTAGCATAAGTAGAGTATTTAAATTTTAAATTATAATATTTAGAAAAAATCACTCAAAAACCGACGAAACCGAACAATCTTTACAAAATTTCAATTAAACAATCTAGAAACATCATTTCAAAAAATTCAGTATCCAGATGTTGTAAACCGAGAACTCTTGGCAAGTCGTCTAAATTTAAACGAGATTAGAATTCAAATAATAAATTATTTATCATGCACCCTAAATAAAAATTTAATTAATATTCAAATTATCACATGTAAATATAAATATAAAATGTACTGTAGATTTGGTTCCAAAATCAACTAGCAAAATGGAGAAATATCGAAAAAAAAAAACAGAAAATAAACAAAAAAATAGATTGGCGTATGAAATGCATTACTGAAAGTGTGTAAAATTTATGAAAATGTTGAATTTTCCATTTTATTTGTTTGATACTCTATAAACCTTAAATATACACATTTTGTAGTTTTTTAATTCAAAAATACGCGTCTTATCATCACTTTTGAGTAGTATTTCAATTCATATCCATAACCACATTATTTTAAAATGATAAAATATTACCTGTTGCAATATATATTAATATGGCGCGATATTTTAATATATATGTATGTAATAAATTGTATATAATTATAATATACAATTATATACAGTAGTAAAACATGTCATACAGTCCACAAAAAGTAAAAACAACACTAAAAATTTGTTCTAATATTGCAAAATCAAAAAAACAAATAATATTGAAAATACATTTTCCATATACTTATCTTACTATCCTTATCTTACAATCTTATATTGCAATTGACAACCATTTTACACAAATTGGCGCATTATTAACTTTACATTGATACAGGTAATATTTTGATTTTAGTACATATTTATTTGTTATCAATTTTCAAAATGGATAAAAGAGTAATTACTTTTTAATTTAATATATAGTTAATTTTGTATTTTTAATCTATCTCTAATTTATTCAAATAGTATCGTTTTAAAAGAAAATTGGATTTGAAAATCTTGGAAAATAAGGTAATTTATATGTTTATAAATTTTAAGTACAAATTTAAATTTGATTTGACGGTAAAATTGCAGTGATTTGTACGCTACAAGTTGTATAGTTGGTTTAAAATGAAACATTTTCAAAATTTAGATGAATTTTGATTTTTAGAATTTAGTGGATACAATTTAGAAATCAAAACATTGTAGAAATTTATGTATTTCGTTGTAGGTTTGATAGTACGGCGTTTGATGATTTAATTTATATAGAAACAAAAATAGATTTTTACAAATTTTTGTGTTATCGTAAATTTTTATATACGCGCCAAAAATTTTATTTTAATTATCATAATTTCATATTAAAGTATGTTTTAATATTATATTTTTTTAGGTATTACATATTTGTATTAATTAATCATTGTTTTTTATAATGATTTTTGGTTGTTAATTTTCTAGTTAATAGTTTTTATCCTCATGTTGAGGTGTGTTTGATGTGTTTTTAATCAATTACATTAACCTTGAAAAGCAGAAATTAATTTCACGGCTTCGATTTTAAAAGCCAAAATTGTTTAACAACCTATATATTATTCATATTTTTGTGAGATTTTAGTATAATCAGGGGTGGTACCAGCAATGCTATATTTTGCTGTTCGTATAGCAAGTGCTGTACAATTTTTACAGCAAAACATGGCAGTATTTCCAGCAAAAAGTACAGCAATATTTTACAATCAAAATCGTGTATTTTAGAATTTGATTTTGTTTTAAATTAAACAGATTTGATTGTATATTGTATCTATAGCAGTGGTTTTCAACCTTTTTGTGTTCGCGACCCCTTATAAACATCATATTCATTCACATAAATGAAATTACTAAAAAAGCTAATTCAATTTTATTTATATTTTATACTGTGGTCACTTATTATATACTTATACACTCAGTACAATCTATTATTACAATAACTAAATTTAATTTCTTCATGTAAAATTTGAGGTTGCATTTTAGCTATATATTAATATTTAATTTATTTTTGTCTGCCAAAGAAAAAAAACTTACGAAGTGATGACACATTTTGAAAAATATAATTAATTTAATTAAAAATTACTTATACTAATGTTTGAGGGGTAAACCCAATGCGTATTATTCCTAGATTTTCATTTGATTAACGACACATTATTTACTAACAAAAATTTTAAGTACATATAATTAACACTTATTAATGAACCTATAATTTTTTTATAAATGAATAATTGTTAATTAGCAAATTTCACGTATATTTCATAGAAAATTTTTTCTAAATCTTATCGCTTCTTGTATGGACAGTAAACGGTTAACAAGGTTTTAGTGATATTTTCATTTTACATATGCTAATATTCAATATAATATATGAAATCTCATGCTGGAAAAACAGCCTTGCTGTACCGGTACAGCAGCCGTTGTTGCTGGTACCAGCAATTCCACACAGCCCTGGGTATAATTCAACAAAAATTTTATGATTGAAAATACACACAGTATACCACAATTTCGTGAATCTTAACTCTTTGAGTATCCATTAGGGGTGTGATTTTTTATACTTTTTTTCGAAATTTCATGGTCTAAATACTGATAAAGTTGCGTGTGATAGTCTTATGATAATCGTGAAAAGAAAAAAAATTTTCAAAAATTCACGATTATCATAAAACTATCACACGCAACTTAATCAGTATTTGGACCTAATTTATAAAATTTTGGAACACCCCTAGTATCCATCGCACGTACTCGTGATTTGTCTATATCTATATATGACATCATTTAACCAAATATTAATGCAGTGATCGCAAATGTTCTTAGCGTCGCCCTGTAGGAACAAAAATATCTACCTTAAACTTTCAAAAACATTCAATTCATCGATGGTGTTATATTGCAATATAACTTAATCTATCTTTGATATAATCTGTACTTTGATTTAAATTAATTTGTTTAATTTATAATCTTAGATTAATTATTCAATATTTTGAATTTAGATGAAATTATTATATAAATTAAATTTATGGTGCCACATTTTACACATTTAATACTGTTTTAGTAGTGTTTATGCTTAAATCCAGTATAAAATGAAACATTATGTTAGTAAATTATTCGAATATACTTAATGTGTATAGTATATATACAATGTATATTATACATAGTACATATATATCAGAGATGCCCAACCTGTTGATCGCAGATGATTTTCTTGTCGATCTCCAAAATTAAAATTAATTTTTAATTTTAATAATACTCGTCATTAAAATTATATCTATTTTAAAAAATTTACTTTAATATTGATAAAATTTAATTGTATTTATAAATTATTAATTTAAATAAATTTAGTATTTATATATTCTTAAAAAGTATTTTATTATATGTAAAGTGGGTACCGGAACTTTACCTATGTAATCCATTCTCTAGAAATATTATTAAATGATATACTTGCTACATTAAAGTATAACGTTTTGATTAGTCCACTATTTCTTATACTAGGTTTTGCCGATAGTTTTAAAATATTCAGCGAAAGTGCTTCGAACTATTCCGAATTTTAATTTTTGTTTTTTACGATCATACTTTTTAATTTTTAACATTTTTTAACTTCTGACCAGAAACATTTTATTAGTTAATGTATTAGTCGATTGCATCAAAAAAAGGTTGGGCACCTCTGATGTATATAATCGTTATCATGTCAATGTAAAACAAATATATGCTCATTATGCGTTAAATGACACATCATGAGCAATGCTTGTTAAGCATCAATGCATCTACAATGTACATCAGTGCTTCCAAAACTTATGGATTTTTTTTAAAATGATATACATTAGTGGTTCTCTAACTAATTTGGTCTTGACCACTTTGTGAACCCTGATGTACATTGGCATGTTTCGGAAGTTTTTCAAAATGTGATATGAAATTACTACGTTATAAATAGTCATATCCGCTAAATTATATGCAATGCATATTATGCATAGAATAAAATTTAAATAATGTAAATAGCCAGAATTCGAGAAATTAAATCGTTAATAAAATCCAAAAAATTGAGCTAGAAACAAATTTAAAAAAACAAACTGTATAACTAAACATGAATAACAATATTATAAAGTCGGTACCATGTTTAAAAGCTCAAACGCCAATTTCCGTTAAAATAAAGTTCAGTTTTAATTTTTCCGTAATATTTTTAAAGTGATATTTAAAATGACAAACGTAACTCCAATAGATAGCGTTAAATGTTTTTGAACGCGAATTAGTTTTTCTGTTTTAAAAATACACACTTTTAGTGCTAATTGGGCATCGAATTCTAAAATTTTCGAAAAAATGTGACACCCTAATGTACAATTGTTTTAACTTATTAGACTACTAAATTTAATTTTAGTTCAGAATCTGAGCTGTGACTAAATATTTAATGGATATTTACAATATATGTAAAATTGTAATTTTATTTCTTTTATTTTTAAGAAGTCGCAAAAATATCAAAGCGTTAAAACTCTATGGACCCACTTTAAAAATTTCTAAATCACTTTATAGAGTAATTATTTGTTAATGTAAAAAGCAGAGGATCAATTTGTGAGATATAAACAGATTTTTGAATTATCTGTAATACTTTGAGATACATTTGACTCACAAAATTGTTATGATAGTCAAAAATACTATTGAAATTTGAAAAAATGATGCATCCATTTTACAAAATCACGGATCCTTCGGGTCCGTGAACCACAGTTTAAAAAACACTGTTGTGTTATTCAATTTTGAACGAAAATAATGATTTTAGTGCACGACGTGGATTATAAAATGTTCCCCAAATGAATAAATGAAAAAATATTTATTAATTTTTTTATTTCAGATACTCAAAATAGAGAATAGCACAAAATTTGAACAACCTTATGAACCGATTAAAAATATTAAAGTTTTATATTAACTAAATGTATTTAATATTAATTCTTAGGAGGCAAATACATTTTTAAATAATCCAAACAACGACATAACGTTTAATGATATTTGTGGGGATACAAACTATACTTTACAGCATTATGATCCATATAACTATGTTACATTGGATAAATGTCAATCACCCGAGGTAAAATCATTTTAATAATTAGTTTAATCAAAGTTTAATAACAACTATTCCACGTTATAAATTTTTAATATTATGTATACTGTTGAATCTGTGTATCAGTGAGCCTAAATGTGATCCAATTTTTTAATTTTATAGAAATATTTTAAACCTAAAGCTATATGACAGAGCTTCAATATATTATTTAAAATATATCCATTAAAAACTTATATTTTCGCTATTAACTGTTATATCAGTGGTTCCCACACTTTCTTCATGGCGGATCTGTAATAAATTATAAAAATTATCGCGAAAAATAATATAAAAATTAACGATAAAATTTACCATTAAAGCAAAATTACTAAGCAACTCTAAAAAAAATTTAATAAAAAACGTAATAAATTAAGTAAGGATTGGTATATATGCCATATATTATATGGAATCTACTAAATAGGTAAAAATGACCTTTAGACAAAAATTTAATTTTTTCCAGTTTCGCTTTCAGAACCACTGTTAAATGCATTACATAACTATGTAATTTGTAATACTATATTATTTTAGCAAGTACCACAAGAAAATATTAAAAATGAAATTTCAGATTTGGATTTAACTATTCTAAGTCAGGTAAAATAGCTTGATCTAACTTACAAAACAATATTAAATATTTTGATGAAACCATAGATAACATGGAATTTTAACATTTTAAAAATTTAAATACATCCGTTAAGTCTTAACTTAAGACCGTTTGAATATGCACAATGTGCATTGCACATGTAAGAATATAGAGTGGGAAATGTTTGGTAGAATTTAAATCATAATACATTACGATGTGTTAAATTAAATGTATACTATAGAATGTTACCACAATTATATATGTGTCCCAGAGTAGTATTAATCGCTTTAATTGAAATTTTGAAAATGATAAACAATAAATAGGATACTCTAATTTCAACGACTCAAAATAACGAAACAATGGATATAAAATTTGATGATTACATTCATCAAATGTCTCAAGAAGATGCAAGCAATTTGAATAATTCATGTAGTCAGAATTCATATTCAGAAAATGTTTTATTATTAAAAATTTTTTTTTAAATTATTATTTAGATTTTTAGTCAAAATTTGAAGAAAAACGATAATTTGATTTCAACTCAGAAAGATATGGTACATCATACTATATTTACAGCATATACCATAATCAAAACTATCACGCTCAGATCTCCTTTATTTAAAAATAGAAATGACATTTTATAGGCTCAAGCACTAGGGTTTTGCTCTAAATATAATCAATGGCGACATTATATTTACACTTAGAAAATACGTCTGTTATCGTAAATTTTGATCATGGTAGTTATGGTTATATACTGGGTCTATAAGCATTAAGGTGCTATCATTTTAATCGATCTAGCTTATGAGGGCTCTCTACGGTCCTGTTATTATGTAGTCACTACATTGTATTTTATAGTAAATAAGTATGTAATTTGTGTAAAAATTAATTTTTATTTAACATAATGTGAACTAATAAAATTAGGTAAGTTTTACAAAACTTGAGTAATTTCTATAAAATTTATAAAAAAAAATTTATACATCTATATTTATTTATTTATATAGAACGATTCTGGAATAAATTCGACGTTTAATGAGGTAATAATAAATCCTTTATTTGCATTGATGTAGTACACTAAAGACGAGTATTCTGTACGCATCAATATTTTATTTATAATATACTATAATTAGAGTGAAGACTACGATGTTTTAAATGGTTTAGTTCTGAATGAAATTAAAATATATAAATTATTTAGATACAAATTACGAATCATTATTTTATTATGGTGTACCAAAATCACATTTACGCTACATAAAATATAAAAATCATATTGTTGCTTATGATTCACGTATGAAAATACCATTCTGGTCAGCTGAGTGTTTGAGCAAAAAAAAACTTCATAGTAATTACTGTAATCTATACCAGCGTTTTTCAAATATTTCTAATAAAATATACGAATTCTACAGTGAGAAACGCTGATCAAGATTACAATTAATTAATTTAAAATACATTAGAAATTATTTAGACAAAATTAGCAGACAAAATGTACCATACAAAAGAGATGATGATATACCAACAATATTTAGCGCATATGATTGTGATTATAAATATAGTGGTTATAGTAGAGGTCACGTTGTTCCCGCCAGAGACATGTCTAGTAAAGTAAACTAAAATTTTGTAACATTATAAAGATTCAACTAGAAATCACTTAAAGAAAGTTTCTATTTTACAAACATGATACCACAATGTATTCAAAATAATAGAGGCTACTGGCAACGTTTGGAAAATTACTGCAGATGTCTTTTAAAACATTATGAATTCGTTTGGGTTATAAGTGGTCCATTATTTTTACCAAAAAAAGAAAATAATAAACAAGTCATTTCATATGAGGTTTAATTTTTTATATGTATATATTATATACTTAGATAATTGGAGAAAACAAAGTCTCCGTTCCCACCCATATATTTAAAATCATTTTGGCTAAAAATGATACAGATTGTGATTTGGGCTGTGTAGTTATACCTAATGCGGTAATAAGTTATAACGCTAAAGTGGATAATTTTGTACGTTCTTTGGATTTCATAGAAAAATGGTCTGGCTTTACATATTTTCCAAAAATTAAAAATGCAAAAATGTTAAACAATTTATTTACAAAGCATAGCAAATTACCTACAATAACAAGAAGAAAACAACCAAGAAAAATGATTATCGGGTGCAATTGGTGGTGGACAACTCCAACTTGGAGAGGTATGTAACTATGTTAAATTTGGTACAAACC
The DNA here is from genome assembly GCA_001642005.1 of Intoshia linei. NCBI lineage: Eukaryota > Metazoa > Orthonectida > Rhopaluridae > Intoshia > Intoshia linei. The sequence goes on along the minus strand of LWCA01000070.1, from coordinate 29,657 downwards.
AATATTTTGTTATACCGTCTATGTCTATCCATATTGAATCTAATTCAATAAGTACTTTCTATAATATATTTCATTAATAAATGTAAATTTAATTAGTCTAAATTACTAGACATTCTTCTATTTTTACTCTATTCCAATCAAATTTTTTCATGGAACTTTCTATTGTAACATATTTTTCAGACTATAATTTAATAATCTTAAAGTAAACAGATACTATTAAAATATTAAATATACCTTGATAAAGTTAAGTACATGTATATGGTCAGTTGATAATTCAGCCGGAATAGTTTGCAAATATAATATATCACATTTTACGAGTTTGTATCTATTGCCAAAAAGCTTTAATTTGTCTAAGACGATAGTGACATCATGCCTATAAAAAGTAAATATATTTACAATTAGTGTTAGTTATAATAATAAGTCTAGATCAGTGATGAAAATTGTAATCAATTTAACGCCCAATTTTTGGTATGACTTTATATATATATTTTTACACGATATATGGGGTAAACCAATCGTAAACGAATTTCTGGTTAAAATAATAAAACAGTCTGTTTACTACAATATACACCACCAAATATTGTCGTCGTGGTTCAGAAAAATGTATATTTTATTATTTTATTTTATAAGCGCTAATTTTTTAAAAACGATGAAATATTTTCATTATTGTCAAGTACAGTGTATTGATGCAGGAAATAAATGTGAATTTAAATTTAATTAGTAGTGAATATTGTAATTTTACTGAACTGCGCCCGCCAAAAACGAATTAATTCATTTAAAAATAAAATGTTAAATCTTTTTAGTCTATGAACATCAAATTGTGGATTTTGTGGAAGGCTCAATGGCAGATAAACAAATTTAAACTTAATCCTTAGTATCTAAAATGTTGAGAATGCATAATATACACAATTTATAAACTATGATATCACTAAATTGAAAACTGATTCAGACTTTTATAATTCTTATACATTATTAATATATTACAGTGTAATTTCAATTTTTTGATCTTTACGAACATTTGATAATAATTTAATTAAATCGTTCATAGGTATAAATCCTTTATACTTTTCTTCTGTAGCAAGACAAATTTCGATGAGTTGGATTGTAAGTTCATAATAGAATTCACCAATTCCAAAATATTTCGACCATACACCTCGGTTAGCTATTTAATATAATTAATTCAGTTATTGATATAATGATCCATAAACCAATAGGACCTTAAATTAAGGTCCTTAATGGTTAACTCAGTGGTTCCCAAACTTTTTACTGTTGCGGTATACTCAAAATTAATGAAACATTTCACGACGCGTCCAATATTTAAAAAAATTTATTAACACTTCAAATCGATTTGACTGGGTTATGCTGGAATATTTACAAAAAAAATTTTGACCCATTAAAAATGTTTAAACATTCTTAAAATCACTCTACAAAACGTTCGTTGATTTGTTTGTCTTACACCAGAGGTCGGGAAGCATTTACTTTTCGAATACCGCACTAACGTGCCAAAAAAATTTAATAAGGCCGACACTTTCTAAATAAATTTAATCAAATACAGAAGTCCTTCTCATGGGGATGAATACGAAAATTTTAGATGATTGGGGTGAATGATAAATTTTTAGCATATTTTATTCAATTTTAATAAAATATTATGAAAAAAACCAATAATTTAGCAACCCTTAAGAAAAAAATCCCTCTATCTGATCCCAAAATAAAAAACCTAATTTTATCAACCATTAAAAAAACCACCTTTACCAATATTTTTCTGAAAAACCCGATTTTACCAAAAATTAATATTTTAAAAATAATTCAAATTGTTCAGAAGGCCGCACTTTCCCCACCTCTGTTTTACACAAACATAAATTAAAGAATATATCATAAAACCAGGCACAAACAAATATATAACTTTAATATGAAATTTGACATTTGTCAAATGTAGTTAAAAATCTCGTGACGCACTTAATTTTGTCTTGCGACGCACTATACCATTTCACTATCGATATGATAATAATTACAACCGATGTGATAATAGCTAAATTCCCAACAAAATAACGATTGTCAATGTGATAACAATTACAAGCAATGTGATAATTGTTTAATTCAATGTGATAAATTGGGTATATTCGAAAAATCTTACGTAAATATAAACAGAAACTTCGTTACAACTAATTAAAATTATAACAAGTATTATATGGACCAAAATTTCTATTTTCTCGTCAGTATTAAGTCATTTCTAAAAATCACTTTTTTTTAAGTGTATTTTTTAAAAAAATTCCAAATTCTTTTTCGATTAATATAATAAAAAGAAAATTTCTAAAAATAAGCCAGACGATGTATAAAATTGTGATGAAACTAGATTATACTATAAACGTGGATCTAAGAAAACTCTAGCCTCTTCTGAAATAGTAATATTTGTAGTAAAACAAAAAAGAAGAAGATAACAGTTTTATTTTGTGTGTCTATGACCGGAGAAAAGGCTGATTCACTTTTTATTGGTTTATGGAAAAATTTCTTCGGATTCTCTGAAGAATCAGATATTGATTATGCAACCTGTTATAAAAAAATTTAATTAATTAATGGAATATTACAGGTCGAATTCTGTTAAGGGTGATATTATTATAAATTTGTCCAGCTGTGTTAATATCGAACAATAATAAACTGAAAATATCGATGATATTTCACTATGTTCCATAATATGTTAATAATAATAAGAATCCATGATAATCAGTGGTTTCAAAAGTGGTCCACAAAAAATTTAAAATAAAATGAATATACTCTTTCTTTAACAATATAATTAAATTAAAATATCATTTATTATTATTAGTGAACGTAAACATTTTATCAAAATAATGGGAAGTTTAACTGAATAACGTTAATAATTTTCACGTGCCTTAAATTTAATCTAATTATAATGTAATTAAATGTAAATTTTTCCCTTAAAATTAAAGGTTGGCAAAACTGGAATTTTTCCTTTTAGGGTTGGTAAAACTGGATTTTTGCGTTAAATGTTATTAAAACTGAATTTTTCCTGTTAGTGTTGGTAAATTTTAATTTCTAGTAAAAATGGTTTGATTTAAGTAGACACCCATATTTAATTTAACATTGTTTAATCGAGCGATCAATAAACTTTTTTTCAGCGTTACCTTGATGGATTAAAACCATTTCGCACCATTTACGATTTTTTTTAACAGCATCTATTAATTCAGAATAATAGCCCTAGAGATGGAAAAGTTCGGCCTTATGAAGACATTAAAAAATTTTTTATATTCATGTTAATTTTGATGTACTTTTACATTTCTTTATTATTTTTTTCATAATTATAGATAAAAATAATAAAGAAATCATTAATACTCTTTTAGTAATAAATTGGAGCAACATAATACATGTAGTTGTATGAATTAAATGTGAATAGTGTTAATTTTTCATTGTTTAACTGTTCAATTATAGAAAACACTGAATGAAATAAATTTTGTAAAGTCAGTGCTTTTTTCCAGCTCCAAAGGCTTCCAGCATCTATCCTAGCCACTGTCTACGGTCGTGATCATAACATTACAAAATATTAAATAAATTACAAGCCAAAGGGTCAACCCCAGTCGATAAGCACAATTTTGCAAATTTTTGCCTAAAATCCGGATTATATCGAATTTCATCTCTATATTTGACTGAATATCGTTTTATATTTTCCGTTAATTCGTTCATACTACTTTGCATCTACCATGTATATAAATAATAACGTCAATTAAAACGGATATTTTTTTGTTTATTATTTGTAAACAGTTGAGAACATTGTGTTAATAAAATGTTGATAAACTGGAGTATTGTCCATACTGTATGACTGTACACTAATGAGAGAAAAACATAACTGAACCCATCTAAAATAAAAACGGACCCTAAATTTTATTTATTTGCCCTAAAATGCTCTCTTTGAAAAAAAACTTTGGACCCCTCCGTGTGGTAAGTTCGAATCTGCTTGTCCGTCTCCGTTAGGTTGTTTCATATTTTAAAAATATTATAATTGGTAATAACTTTAGGTTACAATTTGTGAAAATTGTATCAAGAACACATGATACCACAAAAAAAATTTCAACACGAATGAAGTCTCGCACGCAATTTTTATTGACAATATTTTTAAAATGTGCAACACCCTAGCGTTCGTACATGTTTATAGTAATTTACAGTCAAAATATAATGAAAAATGTTTAATTTTAATGATAATAAATCGATTTTCATGAAATTAATGGGCCATAAACTAAACCTTAAACTGATCAACTGATTCATTTTTAACTTTAAACTTAAAACTGATTTATTTTCAAAAAAATTATTAATAATTTAACATTAACCCCAGTAAAGTCCAATTCCGTATTTTCTTGTTTAGGTGATGCGGGCCACATCCCAGTCAATAGATTTTTTTGGATAAAATCAATTCAATATTTCAGTCAAATAAAAATTCAAAAATCGATGTCACATTTTGACAAAATAACGTTTATTGCAAATAGGGCTCACCATTAGATCGAACCTACCAATTCAAGCCATCCTAAAATGAAAAATAGACTCGTAAAAAAATACAAATTATGTGAAGTGTCATATACTCTTAGCCACGTATCCAAAGCTCTTAACTTACATTTAAAATTTACCACACAAAATAGTTATGAATCATATGATATTCAATAACAATTTTTTTTAATGTTCAATTTTGAAAAATGAGGTCCACATTTCACGAAAATTTAGTTGTACCTACCCTGAACAGGAGTCTTGGTATGATATGTTCGACACTGTTCATTATTGCAATGGTGAGGCACTATAATGTTCAAATACTCAAATACAAATATGTAAATGGTGAAATTACGGATATTTTCTATAAATTACATTTTTAAAGTATTGTTCAGATATTTCTTTGGCTTTTCTATTAATTTCTTCCTTTTTCTGCATTTCAGCTTGAATTGCAGCTTTACCGAACAATTTTCGGCGCATTTGTCTATTTACACACGAAAAATACAATAAAACTAATTTTATTAACTGTAAGAATATTTAATGTAGCTATAGTTGAAAATAAATGAATATCAAAAGCAACTTTTGTATTCTTTTTGAAAAAATTTATTTTCCTCTCTAATTTTTGAAAACCAAATTATACTGCCTTTTTAGGACTATTTTTGTAAGTTTTCTTTATTCTAATTTTAATATTTTAATATATATTTTTATTCTATATCCTAGAACAGGGGTACCAACCTTTTTCCAGAAAAGCCACATTTTATCAATATAAAATGATGTAGAACCATCACAAGCCACAATTTTTATATTATAATAATTATTGTTAGAATATTTTTTGATCTAAGACCAAACATTTAAAATTAATTATACGCGGTACGTATTTAAATATTTGGCGTATCATAGAAAATTTCAAAAGAGCCACAGATTGAGAATCACTGTCCTAGAACATGAATGACCATTAGCTGTTGATAATTTAATGAAATTGTAAATTGAGTCATCTTTTCATCCAAAAATAAATAATTAATAAATCTGTTAAACAAAACATAAAAACAAAGATTGATAATAATGCGATACATGTATGGTGTCAAATATGTTGATAAATTGTACTCGATTAAGCTGAGGCTAAGTTAAACTACCTAAAGCTGCCAAACTGAATCTTAAAATCTTGCGTTAAAATTAAACTTAAGCTGAGTTTATTTTCTTATAAAAAGGATTCAATATTCGAATAACCAACAACAACCAAAAATGAAACCTATTATCACTATACAAAACATTACTATACCTGTAAATATTTTGTAAATATGAAACAAACTACAGCACTATCAGAGCAATTTAAACAATTACGTGATGCAAACATAAAATCAAAACTAACAAAGTCACTAAAAGTCGCATCATTTTTATTTACAAAATCAGATGTTGGAGAAATCGACCGACAGTCAATGTTTGCATTAGGCTTGGATGGATTTGAAGAATTGATAAAAATTGACAAATATTATGAAAAATATAGACTAGATTTATTTAGTTCATTATCAATAATCAATGAACGAACAATATTGTCTATTGAAGTAAATGAAAAACTATCAAAATGCATAGATGAATATTTATTGACAGTGTCATGCTACCTACCTTTAACATGTGTTCATAAAACAATAGAATGGTTAATTTATAGATTTTATGTTCATGAAATGAATCGATCTGCAACGTTTTTGGCATTTTTACCTCACCATCAATCTAAAATTTTTATTAGGTGCATGCAAGTTTTGAATTTACACGGCGATTTTTCGTGGCTTAAACCACTTTCCAAAAAGGGATACATGCTGGAAAGAGAATTTTTGATTAATCGATGTATTCAGAGTGTTGATTTTTATTTATTTATTTTGTCTCCTCTTGAAAAGATTATGGATATTATTGATTCATATAATGATTCTTTGAATCTTTTTAACAAATTTAAAGGTTACTTGAAAACACTATTGGCTATTACCTGCGGAATTGTTTCAAGTAAATCTAAATGTGAAGAAATTGTACGAATATCGTTAAAATTTGTGTCAGTTTGTTTGAACGTTACTTTAAAATGTGCCAATTATCAAGATGGCAAGGCTTGGAATAATGATTTTTACAAAGAAACGTTAAATTCTGCGTGTTTAGTCATTTCAATTTCCATGTCCTATTATCAGTTTGATGTTAACAATACAAAATACCTTGTGTCTGTTTTATCACGATTGAGTAAAAATTTAAATCAAAAATGCAATACTCAAATTCTATGTGTAGCCGTTATTCTAAAAACGCAGAAACTTTCAGAAATTGTGAAAAAAAATATACTTGACAATTTACAACAACTGCCTAATTTAGTCGATGTTGTCATTGATTTAAAACCGCAATATGACCTCTCAAATTTATTTAAATATCTACTTATCAATTCACTCAATTTTGGAAATGGTGAAAAAAAGTCTCTAGATTTAACATTAAAAATTATCAAAACTGTAAATTTCAATGAAACTGATTTGCACGAATTTTCTCAACATTTCACAAATTTTTTGGAAAATTCTCTAAAACAAGATAATAGCAATGTAAATTTAATTTTAACAATTTTGAATGAAAAATATCAAGGTATCTTTAACGAAATTTACACTAAAGGGTTTGAAGTTGTAAATAATTTTGTAATGAATAATCTGTCATCTAGTGACGCTTTTTTGAATAATTTTTTGACGCATATAGGCGATGATACTAGTCACTTTGAGCATGATTTCGATTTGTCAACTTTGATATACATTGCAAATTTAATGCACCATTTTAATGATAAAAGTAAAACTATTTTGGACAGTAAAGAGTTGACCGACAGATTGTTGGAATATTTTAAAATTTACATTGAAAAATTTGTTGAAACGTGTCAAGTCCAGAATTCAAATTCAATTATTGAAATGGAACAATTGGTTGATGCCATTACAAAATTTCCTAAAAATAAAATGAAATTTAATTTTAATTACTATGTCTGGAAATTTAAACTTGTTGAAATTTTTTTCAACATTATCATGGATAAAAAATGTTGGCATATTTTGAATGAAAATTCTTGTACAGTTAAAATTAGTTTACTTTTCAATCTTTTGGACATTGAAATATTCAAAAATGGTTTAGACTCGAAAAATTTACTTAAATTTAATTCCATATACAATAATATTTTTAAAATTTTGTCTTATATCAACGATAATTGTAATTTCTTAAAATTGAAATGTATTTTTTCAAAATCTAAAAAAAATGAAAATTCTTTAATTGCTATTTCTAAAATGTTGATTACAATTGTTTCTTTAAATCGAGTGGATTTGGTTATAAATCTCGAGAATTATTTTTTATTCGCTCTCATTAATTCTACTAATCATTTAATCGAATTACCATGGATACAGTATCAAAATTTGCTAGATTTTTACCTTGAAACCTGCAGTAAACTTAAACTAAAATTTAAACACCATGAACCCCTCAATTTTGAAATTTTTTCTTTTAAACCTGGTAAATATTGTTTTCAAATTGCTCAATTTTTTATTAAAAAAATTGACACACTGTCATCAACTGAAATGTTTATTTTTTCGAAAAAAATTGTTGGATTTATCGTTAAGATTTTAAATAATGACTCTGATAAAAAGTTGTATATAGCTTTCATGAAATTGGTGATAAATTTTAAAAAGTCAAATAAATTTATTGAAATTGTATTGAACGTGTTTCTTAGACATGGATTGATGTATGTGAATGAATCATTTTTTTTCGACATGTTGGTTTATATTTTAAATGCTTTACCTGAAAGTGAAAAAAATAAAGAACCATTGAAACAATTAACCGATAAAAATTCTGAAAGTATTCAAAATTTTGAAATGTTAGAATTTTCATTATTTTTTATTATGTTGACCAATAATACAATTATTATGTCAAAGATATTGGAAAAAGATTACAAATTTGAAATTTTTAAAATTATGAAAAAAAACGTCATGGGTGATTTTTCTTTTATTTCAAAGGTATTAATTTCAAAAAATTTTAATGATAAATGTGTTAATTATATTAATGATTTAATAATAAATTCAGACTGTAAATTTGTATGTGAAAATTTTCATTGGATAGCTTTATTATTAGAAAACCCACATTTTAATTTTAATCAAAATTTTGTATTTACCTTGTGTAAAAATATAGAAAAATTGTTATTAAATGAAGAATTAATGTCTCTAGATAATTTTATCCGATTTATCCCAAATTTGATTTATTTGTTGAGTTTAATTTATAAATGTAAAATTAATGTCCACTTTGATATGTTGGATGATTTAATGGAAAAATTTTTAAACTACATGTATAAACATTGTAAAGAAATGATAAACATGAATTGTCCCATTGAAGATTTTAAGGGTTTCAATTTAAATCTTTTGTTACCAGTTTTGATTGAAAAATGTGAAATTTTTAAATGGAAACATTTGTATTCCGTTTGGATGTGCTGTCTAATACTGAAATGTGAACCTGTAGGGTTGGTTCCATTTGATTATACTAAATTTGTTGAACTCATTTCTAAATTTGAACTTACATTTAATAAGAGTATCGATTCGACTCGTAAATGTGCTCATTTTTTATCATATAGTCAATTATCTAAAAACCAGCATGTTTTGAATGCTTGTCAAATTTATCTCGATGGAACCGAATTGTATAAAAATGTAAAAAATTTTGATCAAGATGAAAAATTGAAAAAGTCTGAAAATGATTCTTATACCGGTAATGTTCAGAGTTTTATCAAATCTGATGAATCTCACGAATCATCTTTTAAAATGTTCAATTTTGATTTTATGCATAGTTTAATAAAATGCCTTGAAAATGCTAAAAATTTAGAATTTACTCAGGGTACCGCGTGGACTATCACATCGTGTTTCAAATCATTTTATCATACATTTCAAACAGATTCTTGTGAAAATTCCAAGAAATTGAATTCTTACAATTATGGATCAATTTTGGAATTAATGTTTAAATTACTTTTTATTTTGGAGAAAAAATTGACGGTACAATGTGTAAATTGCTTTATTACAATTTTAATGGACATTCATTTACTTTTCAATGAAATTAAACATGTGCCCGATATTTTGGAAATTTATTTAATGGATATCTACAAAATTCTTTTTATTTCTTACAATAAAAAAAGCGTAAAGGTTTACACTATGTTGATTGACAGTTTTTTCAAAAATCAAATTTTTACAGTATTGACGTGTAATACAGTTTCTCGAATCTTGTCACACGTCGTTGATAATGGCGGGAATGATTTTAATGTATATATTTTATGGAAAATGTCTATTGAACATGAAATTTTAAACTATAATGACATTAGAGCCAATTTCATCATTATTTGGACCCGATTTGCGCAAATTAATTCTTATTCTCCAGTTTTGGAATGTTATTGTCAATATTTAAACGACGTGAATTCTAATTTAAAGCTACAAAAATGTCGAATTGAAGACGTTGAAATGATTGTAAGGTTTTGGAGTAGTGTTTTATCCAATGGTAAATTTTTAAATTTTTTTAAAAATAACCAAGCTGGTGTATCTGAAATTGTAGATAAATTGATAAATTTACCATTTGAAAATAAAATACAAATTTATAGTCATATTGATGATATTGTTTCGGATAAACTGTACCAAATTGTTGATAAATTTATTGAAATTGGCCAGGAATGTAATAATGATAATATGTCAACGTCGCATATATTGGTGTCATATCTTGATTATTTTTTCCATTGTACTGAAAATGACAATTTTATCGAAAAACAAGAAATATACCTTGTAGCATTTAACCAATCGAGATTTACAAACATGTCGACAATTTTCCAACAAATTTCTGATATTTTTCTTAAAAGTCAACAAAAAAAAATAAAATTGAACGAAAACACAAATTTGATAACTGTATTGGAATCGTTTATTGAATTTTTCGATTCCAATTTTAATCAAACCAATAACATTGAAAATGAATCAATCTGCCAATACATTATCCGTACTTTTGAAAACACGAAATATTATAATCCTATATTTATACACTATGTAACGTTTCTACAAACTTTTGTCAAAATAACCAGTGTCAATTTTTTAAAATTTCTCAAACCTTGTTCAAATGCTCTAAACGTTTTTATAAATGTCGCCAAATGTGATGAAATGTTTTTGCATTTTGTGTCTCTATTTATTGGAACACTGTCTAGTAATTTGTCAAAATTTTTCAGTCAAAATTTACCAAATATTTTGAACCTTATTTACAATATACAGTCGACTGAACTTGTTGATTCAAATATTTTTAATATTCTAAAAAATACACGAAATGAAATTGCACGAAATTGTAGTTTTGATGATTATGTTTATCTGTGTAATCATTTCTTATCAAATGAAACGTTTTTACAGAAAAATAATAATTTTAAACAAGTTTTGGTTGATTTTCAACGCAATGTTTTGGTGTTGCATCGGTTTGAGGAATTTCAAGATTTGCTTAACTTGCAGGATTTGGTTCGTCGTATTATGGACCAAATTACAGATCCGGATTTAGTTCAAGAGGCTATTATGTTGTTGGCTAAAATATGCCTACTTATGCCAAAGTCCAAGTTTGCGAAATTTTTTGAAACTTTTTTCAAGTCCATCAAATTCAACGATTCTAATGACAAATTTTTCTTTTTTTTGTTTTGTGATTTCTTGGCTGACAAACTTGGTGACTTGTTTAATGTACATTTTATTTCAATTATTCCAACGATTTATGACATTTTAAATGGCTCAGAAAATTTAATTTGTAAGAATAATTTCAAATATTTTGTTCCTATTTTTCACCTTGTTTCGAAGTGTTGTATTTGTGATGTTGGCAATAATTTTATTATTCCTCAGGTGTTTGAACAATTGGGGAGTATGTTTATTGAATTGGTTGTTTTTTTATTTTAAGGTTTTTATTGTTGTTTAGATTCGTGTCAAATTTATTAATCATTCATTGTCTAAATGTATTGCTTCTCTCGTGTTTTCTCTTGATAATATTACTGAACGTAAGAAAATTGTTTACAATTTAATGATGCAAACTCAAAATACTAGCGAAGAGGTATGTTTATTATTTATATATCCTGTTAAAAGTGTTTGATGGTACTGCTTAACAAATTAATTCAATCAAAAATTAAATTAAATCCTAATAATTGTCATACATAAGTTTATACTTTTTTTTTTGGAATCCCTAAAACGTTTTAATTGAGAAATCGGGAGGTTTGTTTTTATGCAAACATTTTGACGATAAAAGCAGTCTATTTTAGTGCAAGGCTGACTGTTTTTGTTTTACCATTGTACCATTCCGTTGATCATTTTAATAGGAATGTGCCTGTAATCAATTTTTATCGACTATTTTTCATACTATCCACAAAATTTTGTATTTGAAAATAAACTAATGAGTGATCACTGATCTTTTCGTAAAATTCTGGGATCATTTAGTTTAATTCATTGTTGAATCATCCGTTTTCCATATTTTTTTGTATATCACGTATTAATTTAGAATAGTAGACCCGTCATATAGCCTTATAGTCGTAGCCTTTTAGCTTAATATCTTAATTAGTGCTATATATCAGGCATTCTTAATCCTTTTTCGCTGTGGACCCCTAAGATAATATTACATAAAACCTGTGAACCCCCAAAAAAATTAATAATAATGAAAATTTTCAATGAATCATTACATTTGGGTGAAATGCATGATGGTCAAAAGACATGAAGTACTCTATTTTTGCGAGATGATAAACTTGATGAACTATTAATATTAACATTTAATCCGTCAATGTTCCCAAAATCGAACATATTTTTTAGGTATTGTTTACAGTACATTATTAATTGTTTACTACATATTTTATCAGATCAATAAAAAGTCTATATTATCTATCTTCCATGTGAAGAATTAATATTTTATATCCCTTGGTTTATGCTTTATAAAATCATGAATATTGACTGATTTTTGTTTGATTTTCAATTTGAAATTTAAAGCTTTTTTTATGACTAGAAACTTGGCTCGGTCATACATGGTAATAAAATAATTAAATAAAACGATGCTCCTAAAATAGAACAATGGAGGTTTCCCAATAAGTTTTTACACTTGTAAGTAATTTAATTTAATACCAAATAATTTATTTTTACATGATTTTCACGTTTTATATTGGTATTTCTGAGTCTTTATGTTTTAAAAACGACTTTATGTTACTGAAAATGTCTATAATATGTAATAAATGTATATAATTTTTATGGACCCCAAAAAAATGCTGTGGACCCTGTTGAGAATGGCTGCTATATATTGATAAACTTGTCGATTAAATTTTTTTGTAAATATTTTCTATCGAATTTATTAAATTAAAAATTAAAAAATTGAATATATTAAATTTATCCCAAAGCCTAAACGACCGCTACATTATTATTTCAAAAATCTACTAATATCCCATCATTAATAATTTTTTATAAAAAATACCATTTCAAACAATGGAAAAATTGACTTTTTCAAACATTTGAAAAACACGATTTTACCAAATCTTATGAGAAAAAACCTTTATTTTTTGCATAAATGTTTTATATTTCATGTTTGTTTTGTGGTCCAAAAAAATAAATATTTTCAAATGGGATTCGTATTGTATATTTGAATCGGGAACTACTACTCTAGTATAAAAATTGGTGTTAAATAATTATTTAATAATGAATTTATATATAATTAAATAATTAATTAAATTATAGTTTTTATTTATCATTCAGTTTAATTTGTAAATAATTGTTTTTTATTGTTGGTATTGCAAAATACAGGTAACTTGACTTAGATTTACAGAATTAAGACAACTCTACTTCTTATTTAACCAGATAACTTATTATGTCCAATGAGATTTCACTATGAACCATACAAAATTTTGCCGAAAAATTTACACTACGGGAATTTTTTTTATATTACAATCTAAGTCCTTAATATCGAAATTGAAAATTCCGTAATTTCGTAAATATGGAATTTTCCCCGTGGTAACACCCTTGTTAACGGAATCTAATTTTTTAAATTATTATGAGTTTTTGAATATGAAGTAATATACACAAAACATTATCAACGGGGTCCACAGTAGTTTTGTGGAGTCCATGAAAAATGTTATCAATTTTAAAATATTTACAGAAATAAAATAAAGATAAAAATGATATTTCTGCTTAAAAAAATTCCGTTAATAAGGACTTAAACTGTATAATAATATCAAAATTAATAAATTATTTTGTAAGATGCTAAATTGAACTACACTATTTAAAAAAAATCTAAATATCTTGGACCCTTGGCGGTTAATCACCATACCGATTAACGGCCTATATATTTTTTAAACGTCAACACATTATTAGCAATATTTTGAATTAAAATTTAATTTTTTATTTAGATAAAATTATTATGTCTTAATTGTTTATCTGAAATAATCTCTATGTTGAAACAGAACTTTGATGTAATTATTCCAGAATGCCGTCAAACCATTGTAGAATTATTGGAAGGTTTTATTAATTTTATTTTATATACATATATATTTTGTATATTGTAGATGATTCGGAAATTGTTGAACAAAAATCCAAAACTCTAGTTTTCGAAATGGAAGAATATGTCGGTTCGTTTGAAAAATATTTAAAATAAATAATATGAAATTTGTAAAATAAAATGTTTGTTTTTTATTTGTTTTAAATGATATTTAACTACGAGAAGTATTTCCTATCTCTCGATTAAATAAATTTTAACCATAAAAAATTTAATTAGATAGAACAGAATAATTTATCAAAGTATTTTTCTGGCGAAAAATAAGCTTTTATGAGTAAATTATATTTTTTAAAAACAGTAGTACACAAGTCAATTACCCGTTTTACTGTTTGTGTATTCTATACTATACACAGCAATTTCACTTCACACGTTTGTGTATTCTATGATATACACCAGACATTCTGAACCCTTTTTCGCTGTGGACCCCTAAGATGATATTACAAAAAACCTGTGGATCCCCAAAAAAATTAATAATAATGACAATTTTTAATGAATCATTACATTTGAGTGAAACGAATAATTATCAAAAGATTTGAAGTACTCTATTTTTGCGAAATGATGAACTATTAACATTTAACCCGTCAAATTCCCAAAATGGAACATGTTTTTCAGGTATTGTTTACAGTACATTATTAATTGTTTACTACATATTTTATCAGATCAATAAAAAGTCTACCTTCCCTGTGAAAAATTAATATTTTATATCTCTTGGTTGATGTTTCATAGAATCATGAATATTGACTGATTTTTTGCCCCATTTTCAATTTGAAATTTAAAGCTTTTTTTATGACTAGAAACTTGGCTCGGTCATAAATTTTAATAAAATAATTAAATAAAACCGCTGCTCCTAAAATAGAACAATGGAGGTTTTCCAATAAGTTTTTACATTTGTAAGTAATTTAATTTAATATCAAAGAATTTACTTTTACATGATTTGCACGTTTTACATTGGTATTTCTGAGCCTTTATGTTTTAAAAACGACTTTATGTTACTGAAAATGTCTATAATATGTAATAAATGTATATAATTTTCATGAACCCAAAAAAAAGTGCTGTGGACCCCAAGGGATTCACATAAATCACGTTGAGAATGGCTGATATACACAGCATAATTTTGAAAAACTTTATTCTTTTATTTTCATACATTTTCACATAGGTAATTTAAAANTATTCTATACTATACACAGCAATTTCACTTCACACGTCTGTGTATTCTATGATATACACAGCATAATTTTGAAAAACTTTATTCTTTTATTTTCATACATTTTCACATAGGTAATTTAAAAATAATACATGTTTAAATTAAAACATAAATTCCAGACGTGTGGTGATGCACCATAAAATAGTATTAGACAGTGAAAGGGTTAAAAATAGGTAAAATAGAATTAAAATTTGGTATTTCGTTACGCGTTTTTAATTATAAATTTTTGCTGATACGTTTACACGGTGTTTGGCTTTTTTGGTTGTACGCTACTCTCTACTCCACTGCTCGTACGGTACTCTACATCATATTATTTTTATTAACTATGAATCATAATAATAATAAATTTTATATTGACCAGATAAAATAAATAGAAAACAAATTAAATTTAATGAACAAATTAATTGTTAAATGAAGATCCTAAATTAAACTTTCAAGCTTTATGTTTAAATAAAAAGTACAATATGACTAAAACTACAAAGTAAACATTTTTAATGGGTAAGTTAAAACCATAGAATCAAATATATTAGAAATAAATTATATTACCAACTAAAAAATTCAATCACGCATTTTAATATCGCCCACTTAGTTTGTTTTATAGTCTTCTCGATAATCACGCGACAATTAAAAATTCTTTATATTGTATATTAGAAATACTGCATATATATAATAATAAAAATGGCTGATGAAATTGGACAATTTCAAGCATCTTCTCTAAGAAAAAATGGTTTCATGATGATGAAAAGCCGACCATGTAAAATTGTTGAAATGTCAACATCTAAAACTGGAAAACACGGTCACGCTAAGGTAATTTAATTAAAGTCAACCGCGAGTCTCAATTTGATTTAAGATTTCGTTTGTCGGAATTGACATAATGACTGGAAAAAAATATGAAGCTATGCATCCCTCAACACACAATGTTCACGTTCCAGTAGTCCATACCAAAGAATTGCAGGTATTTTAATTTTACTAGTTTACGATATTTACAAGTAATTTAAAGGTCATTGATGTTGACGATGGGCATATGCAATGTATGCAAGACGATAACTCAATGATGGATGTAGATATTATGTGTGATGATCTTACTGATTGCAAACATCCCGAATATATTGGACAGACATGCGCAGAAAAAGTCACAAATCTGTGTAAACATTGCGACGAGTCAAATGAAACAATATTTGTAAGTTTTAAATACCTCATCAATAATCTTGTTTAGGCACATTGCATTTTTAGCATTGGTGAAATTCGCGTCAAAGAATTACGTGTAAAACAAGATTAGATAGTTAATTACATTTTATATATTTCAGTTTCCTTATACCATGTAATGTATTAGTTTTAGTGTGTGAATAGTACACATTTTTATATAAATTGATATTTTGATCTGACATTTATTTTTACTTTTTAAATGTGCTCTTTTTCTTATTTTGTGCAGCGGGCTTAGTTTCTAGTGATTTTGATATTTTTCGATCTGATTCCTTTTTAATTTCTTCTTTTAATGCGTTTTTGTCGTATTCCAATTCTCGGTTTTTTTGTTTTGCGTTTGTTAGTGATGTTTGTAAACGGTGTATTAGTTTTTCCGCGCGATTAGCACGGTCTTCGGATTTACTACAAATTTTTGTTTTTAAATTATTTTTTTATAATACGTTAATGAGTTTTGCAGAAGTTTTATTGTTTCAATTGACGGGTTAGCAAATTGTGGGTCTTTTTTGGTGATTTTTTCTATGAATGATGGGTCGTGTTTTTTATTTCCTTTATCAATTCCAACTTTTTTAGGATAATTATCTGTAGCTATTACATTCATAGTGTCTTTTAATTTTGGAGGTATATTCTAAGTTGATTTGATTATAATTATACAAAATTTAAATATTACTGTGGTTTTGACATTGTTTTCCAGCAACATGTGAAAAGATTGTTGTTTTTCCGAAGCAAAAATTTCGCTTAGTTCTATGGGTATTTTTTCGCGGCGTAAGAGATACATGAACACTTTAGCTGTATTTACCCATGATTCAGCCTCTTTCTATTTTTTTATACATTAAAGAAAAGACACATTATACACGTGTATCTGGTTTATATAAATTTAGGGCTCTTAACCAAAAATACAGCAATCCTAATATTCTAATGAATTATTAATAAAATTTACTCGATTCGTGTTGGCTAGTAAAATTAAATTTTTTTATCAATACCGTAAATTTCAATAGTTGAGATTTTAATAATTCTGGGTGATTTTGGTTTTCTACATTTCCATTTTTTTGCAAATCAGCCACTACCATTGTAGATCTCCTAAATTAAATTATATACTTGCTTAAGATGTTTAAATGCAGGCATACGAGTAACTACATATAAAAAAATTTTTAAAATGTTAATTTAAAATGACAATATTGTGTGGTCTATTTTTTTGTATTTGCGAAGAGACAAAAACCTAGTCATTACATTTTTACTTTTCATCTAACTTATGGAATAGTTTACCAGGTATAATTACTGACACCCAGAGAATCACCACAAAAGATATTAATATTACTTGACAATTAAATCTGTACATTCACTGATATTAAAGGAAATATTCTTGTAACTGTCCTCTAATTGAATTACTTTAATATTGTACAAATCATTTGGATCCATTTTTTCTCTTGAATTTTTACTCTCATGGCTCTTTTCACTGTGCCGAGACGAGAGTCTATTTGAATCTGATTTATCGCTGTGTCCACTTTTGACAGAATGTGCTCTTTTGTTAAATTCAGTAATTTCCCAATCATATTCATCGTCACTGTCAACTTTTTCATTTATTAAATTATCTTCGTTAAAATTATAACTCATTAATATCAAAATTTTTATCATCAAAGCAATCATGTGTTTATGAACCGTGTTGCACTGTTAATTAATATTATTAGAATTTGAAAAAATTAAACCTTATCCTTTGTAAATTCATTCTGCGATTTAACTTCAGCCTCCATCGTCGAAATGTATTTGAATAATAAACTCGACAATTCACTCAAAATTGGACTAAATTTATAAATATTAGATAATTTGGGTAGAATCTTTAATATCTTTGGCGTCAAATTAAGATTTTTAAATTATAGTCTACAAACGTAGTTTCCAAAAATGATTTTGATAGTTTTTGCCAGAGGTTAAAGTAAGATAAATTTCCTCCAATTATCCTTTTTTTGAAAATCAAACGAGTTCGAGAATTTAAAAAAATATACACTCTGATACAGATTTTAAAATCATAAATTTAAAAAAATATTTTCAGAGCCAAAACCGCAAATTATTTTTTTTTATATAAAAAAAATTTCAATCTGAATAAGTCACGCCTTCACGGTCAAAAAAGCACTTTAGTATTCATATATTTTTTTTTCGAAATATTTTATTACCAAAAAATGTGAAATAATTAATGGTCCGAAAATTAAAAAAAAAAGATTATTCTGATAGATCTTATTCCAGTTGATCTAAATACAAAATTTCAACCCCAGAAATCTACCTATTCCCGTGAAAAATAATTTTTAATATATTTCGATTAAAATAAAAATTGAAAATGTAAATATTGATCATACAATTTCCAAAAAAAATGTGTATTGAACTTATACACATTTTTAAAAAAGAAATATGGGTGCAAATCTATAATTCATTCCTTCGGTTTTTTTCATTTTCAAAAAATTTAACCAAATTTATTTTAAAACTACAGGAACTAAAAGTATAAGTTTGTTATTATTATTTTTGTATTTATTACAATGCTTTACCATGTTGACAATAAGGTATTTCTAATAACATTGCATCTAATGCAAAAAACTTAAAAATTATAATTATTTAAGTTGAATGTTATGTTTGCTTAATTAAAAAAATCTAATTGAATACCCAAAATTAAAAAAATTTTTTAGAATTGCATGTCAGAGTTGGTAAAACTAAATTTTTCCATTATGGGATGGTAAATTTTGATTTTTAGTAAAAAGGTAATATAAAAAAAGTAGACGCTCAATATTAAAATATTTATAGTATTGAGAAATTTTAAATTTATGAAATTAATTACCTATTTTTCATACGCAGGTTTTGTTCATATTCATTTGCATCGTCTTGTATGTTGCGTTCATGAATAATTTTTTTACGTTTCTCGTCTTCGTCCATAATAATTTTACGAATTCCGATTAATTGTTCATTCCAATCCATTGCAATTTTTGCGTTTGTTTTATAAAATTTTAATAAATCATTATTTTCTAATTTTCTGAAACTCGCTGCCATTAAATCCATTCCATTAATAACATCGTTAATACCATTTGCTATTCCGTTATCTCCGTTAATTCGACAATCATACATGTCGTGCATTTTTAATATATTCTAAATTTAAGTTTTATTTTAGTGAAATATTGCGTTCCGTAAATATAAAAATGCTTAAAATATATATCTTCATGATTCATGAATATACGGTAGTCTCTCTTGACGTTCATTTTCTGGACCGACATAATCATTGATTTTACTTATTTATCAGATCATTAAAAATTTCACGAAATTTTAGTGGTTTCTTTATTCATATTTATTTATTATTTTTAATATCCTATATTAATAATTTTGGGACTAAAACTCTGTAAAGCTTTGAAGGTAATATTATCTTTTTAACCTAATGTTTAAAAATTTTAAAGACTAGTTTAAGACTAAAATTGTGAAGAGAATATTATCTTTTCAATTTAATTTGTAAAGATTTTGAAGATCCCATAAAATGTTAAAAATATTCCCTTCAAAACACTATAAAATTTTGGTCCCAAAGTAGTCTTTAAAAATATAATATTCCCTTCAAAGCCCTACAAAATTTTGATGATTGTCATTAAAGAAACCACAAAAATATTGTCAAAAAATAAATATTATGATATTAATTAAATCAAAATCGATGATTATGTCGTTCATAACAATTAAAAAAATGACCATTTTGAAATACGCTAATATAAGAAAATAACCGTGGGACCACAATAATACTTAAATAGTCATTGAAAATAGTTGTTATAGGGTCATATTTCCCAGTCTTAACCGTCCCGTTTCGACCAAAAATTTTTGACCATTTTCTAATCATGACCAGTATCTCTACAATTAATTTATGAAGATATGAAATATTTTTAATTGGGCCGTAAATATTTAAGAAATATTTTCCAATTCGTACCAAGTTAGTACTACCAACCCTCGTACTTAACTCAACTTAGGATTGACAAAGTAATTACATCACATTTAAGTTACTATATATTAATCATAAATTTAAATTTCCACGGTTATATCACATAATTGAAGGGTTATAATCTAGATAGTATCTAACAATTATGGTTGTCCAATAATGCTCCAAAATATCCAAACCGATTTTATTAATATTATGAGGCTTTTAACTAAATTATTTTATCACCCAATAATAATCAGTCTAATTCAAGGGTTTCAAACTTTTTTCGTCGTGGACTCTAACAATTACAATTTACATTGTGTATATTGCTAGTCATAGCATTACCGATTGTATTTCGTCGATTTCAACCACCATAGGATCATTATTTTGTCGATTATATCTTTTTAGCAAATCAATCATTAATTTATGAATCAGATTGATCAGTTTTGTAGCAGATTTTACATTGTCAACTTCTTCCAATAAAATGTTTCCATTAAATATTTCGTTTGCAATGTTAATTTCCTAATAGAATTATAAATTAACAATTTAAGTCATTTTCAAACTGGGCAATTACATTATTTAAATTTTGTGTGGTTATAATGTACAAAACGATTTTGTCTGTTTAGTTTAAAATACTGTATATTTTAGAGCAGGGTACTGAACCTCTTTTAGGCTAACAACCCTAAACAAAAAATTATATTGTATCCATAAATAAACAATACAATTTACTAACTAAATTTAAAATTGAATAGATAGCCTTTCAAGAGCCTAAATTATATATACTTCGAAATTTTTTTATATCCATTTTAAAATTGGTTAGATGTACTCACAAGTTTCATGAATTAACAATATTTAATCGTGTTATCTACAATGTACAGTGTATAATTAGTCGCAAATTTATTTTGGAACCTAAAAAATAATAATTTGTAATTTCACTAGTAGTACTAGAAATATAGCAAGATTAGGTTAGAAAAACCAGAGGAATCGCAAAGAAATCTTATTAATCTACCCAGTTTGAAATGTATACAATTTGAATATACTGTCGATATATCAGACAAATCTTGATCAACATTATTTACATTCTCTTTAAATTGTTTTTCATTGTGAGGTGATTTTTCAAATGCACTAAGTAAAATTACAATTAATTAGAGGGAGACTCGACGTAGCATCCACAATAATGTATTTTAAAAATTCATAAATTTTTAATATATTTTCAACCATTATTTTTCAAAATATTTCGATTAAAATAAAAATTAAAAATGTAAATATTGATCCTACAATTTCATAAAAAATGTGCATTGAACTTCTACACATTTCCAATAAAGAAATATTGGTGAAAATCTATATAACTCATTCCTTCGGAAATTTTTTCATTTCTACGCAATTTTTACATCTCAAATTTTCATTTTCAAAACATTTTGAATACAATTTAAATAGAAACTAAAAGTAATACAACTTTGTTAATATTATTTTTATATTTATTACATTTCTTTGCAATAATGGTAAAATTCGACTGAAATGTTTATAAAGTGAAGATTCGGTTAATTATTGATACATAATTGGTATTTTTAGGTATTTATTAAATTGGTACTGAATATATATCATCACATTGAAAATGACAAAATAGGTTTTTATAATTTTATTTTTTCTGTAATTTATGCTATTTATGACAATTTTTAGGATTGGATTGTTTTTACTTTATTTTTAATATTATACACACATTCTGTCTAATAAATTAAAAAAATTGGATAATTGTTTTTAAAATTCTTTAAGCAAATGTTAACAAACAAAAAATTAAGATGGAATAATTCCCTCTAAAGTAAAAAGTAATGTGATATGACGGTTCCACCTGAAACAAGTTTGGGAACCACTCCTCTAAAGGATTGATAATAATGAATAGTATGATTTTTAAGTTAGATTTTCAACGTGAATTTACTTTTTTGGTAGAATAAAAATTTGCCCTCAGTAGAGTTAGGTGCTGTTTGTACGTAGTATATATCAGTCAACCTAGTTGACTTATATAATTCACATTATAAATTAGTTCCATTAGGAATTGCTTACCATACAGTGTAATATTTAATCGTCATTGTAATTTAGTTATATTTTAACATGTAAATTAACGTACTTTGCAAATTTGGTGAATTTATTGTAAAGAAGGAAAAACGATGAGGCAATTGTATGTAATCTTTTACAAAGTATCTGTTCCCGATGACATAACCTAATGTGCAAATCATCCATCCAATCTCTCCAATTTGAAGATTCAATGCTAATTTTCTTAACCAATTTTCCATTTTCTTGTTGTACTAATAACACAAAAAAATTGACCAATTTTGACCACGCTCGTTCAGCCACGTGTAAATAGTTTGCTGCATTAATATTATGACAATTTGTCATCTAAAATAGAGTTGATTAGAAACATTGAATAAAATTCCACCTAAATAAAGGCAAAATGCATACAAATTACAAAATACATGAATAAAAATTTCTAGAATATTGATGAGTAGAATTTTCAATTAAAAACTTAGACATGACCATTTTTTAAATATTTAAAAATCAATCCTAACTTATATAAAATGCGACGCTATTTTTGTTTGTGTGTCTGTGTGTGTGTGTGTTACTTTTTTGAAATAACTAGCACTCTTAGAATTTTTTAAAGACAACATTTCAATTACAGTTTTTTCCGGGACGTATAATAAGATAAATTTCAAACTCCCAATTTCACATCTTAAGGGTCAAAAACCCCTGTTGTCCCTCCTTTTGAAAATCAAACGAGTTGGAGAATTTAAAAAAATATATACGCTGATGCGGATTTTAAAATCATAAAGATTATCATAAATTTAAATTTAAAAAAATTATATATTCAGGGCCAAAACCCTAAATTACCCTTCTTTTTTTAATAAAAACAGCCCTAGAATTTCAAAAAATTTTACAGGTGGTACAGTTGTATTCTGTTAACACACAGAAAAAATTTCTATCCGAATAAGTGACGATTTCACGGTCAAAAAAGCATTTTAGTATTCATATATTTTTTTTCCGAAATATTTTATTAAAACCAAAAATGTGAAATAATTAACGGTCAAAAACTTAAAAAAAAGGATTATTCTGATAGAGCTTATTCCAATTATTTATATATACAAAATTTCAATTGAGAAATCTACGCATTCCCGGGTGAAAAATAATTTTTAATATATTATCAACCAATATTTTTCAAATATTTCGATTAAAATTGAAAATATAAGTATTGATCCTACAATTTCAAAAAAAATGTTCATTGCACCTCTACACATTTCCAATAAAGACATATGGGTGAAAATCTATATAATTCATTCCTTCGGAATAAAAATCTGAAAAATAGTAATAAAAAAATTAATCTAAAAATATTATGCCATATATTTATTAAATCCTCAAATCCTCATTCAGTATAGATCAATTTTAAACTTCAGGGTCCTACAAATTTAATGAATCCCGTATAAACTTTAAAATTAAAAAAAAAAATTTTAATTTTTTATAAAATTGATCAATCTTATTTTCACTGCTAATTAGTTCTATTAACTAAATTCACAAAAGTAGCTAAATATAAATATAACAAAAATTCTTGCGAACAAGATCATTTATTTAAAATGTCATAATTGTTAGAAAAAAACACCAAGAAACCCTCTATCCTATAAATTCTGTTTTTATGAATTTTTGGGTAAAATAGGGTTTTATTGAGAAGAATTTCTGATAAACTGTGATAACCATGGCATTATATATACGCACAAATGTACATATACTATTTACACGCATGAATTCACATCGTCACCACACCAATATTTTTTTATAAAGTTCATGTTCGTTTTTGAAAAATTGTATTAAAAATTAGTTTAAAATGCAAAAAGTCAAGGGTTTTTTTGAGAGTTAGTTATTTTCAAGCACATCATCTTAATCGCAATAAAAAGTTTCATCTTTCCCCGTTGGCTACTTTTGCATTGTTTAGAAAAAGTTTTTTAGGACACACCTTAGTGTGTAACCATTTATTAAGAAAACTGAAAGTCCCAGAATTTNGATCAATCTTATTTTCACTGCTAATTAGTTCTATTAACTAAATTCACAAAAGTAGCCAAATACAAATATAATAAAAATTCTTGCGAACAAAATCATGTATTTGAAATGTCATAATTGTTAGAAAAAGACCAAGAAACCCTCTATCCTATAAATTCTGTTTTTTATGAATTTTTGGGTAAAATAGGGTTTTATTGAGAACGATTTCTGATAAACTCTGATAACCATGTACATTATATATATTCACAAATGTTACATATACTATTTATACGCATGAATTCACATCGTTACCACACCAATTTTTTTTAATAAAGTTCATGTTCGTTTTTGAAAAATTGTATTAAAAATTAGTTTAAAATGCAAAAAGTCAAGGGTTTTTTTGAGAGTTAGTTATTTTCAAGCACATCATCTTAATCGCAATAAAAAGTTTCATCTTTCCCCGTTGGCTACTTTTGCATTGTTTAGAAAAAGTTTTTTAGGACACACCTTAGTGTGTAACCATTTATTAAGAAAACTGAAAGTCCCAGAATTTTCAAAAAAAAAATTTCAAACCTATTTTTTCCTATTTTAATTAAGATAAATTTCAGTCAATAATTATTATCAATTTCAATTTTTCACATCAAAAACTTTAATCTTCACGATCAAAACCCACATAATTAAAAATAATGATAAAGCGACTAAATTTATACCTGCATAGCAAGCTTGTAAGCAGCCTTACACCACATGTCCGATTCAGTTTGTTTGATCATAATATTTTCCAAAAGACGTTCTCTCTGTAATTCATATACTGAATGATATTCATTCAACAGTCCAACATTTTTAGTGGATACTGCAATTACTTCTTTCAACTAAAACAATATCAAAATTTGTAATTCGTAACATTCATAATTATGAATTATGAGGTGTATTAAAAAAGTTGATTTACTTCCATTTTCGCTTGTATAGAATCCAAATTAATAGATTTTTCATTTTGTCTTACCAATTCAAGTTCTCTAATTATGTAATAAGTTATTAATTAATAACACATTGTGTAAATTATAATATTGTGCAATGATATCAAACTGGATTCAAATTCTCAACATTCTAATTTGACGATTTCCAATTAGTGATTTTCGTTCCTTGAAATCAGCGCCGAACCTACCGTGCTGAGCCACATTTTAAAATGAGATTTAGATCCCTAAAATTTTGCAAACGATGATTAGTGACATATAACCCTAGCCACCTCTTCACGGGCCTGGAGTCCAGACTTTGAATTAGATATTTTAAATATGACACAAAATTGTTGATATTCAAAATATAATTTCTTTAAATGTTCAATTTGGGAAAATGAAGTATCATTTTATAAAAATCTCGTTGAGGCCAACAAAGGGTCTCTGAGTACTGTAGGTTTTGCTGTATTTGGAATCATTGCATCAATAATTTTCACCTTACTATACTAATCTTAGATTAAAGATATACAACGATTTTAACACAATTCACCAAGTTTATACTTGAAATGTACAATTGTATTTTACCTCAACTTATATAAAACTCTTTGTATGTCTATCTGTATGTTATCATTTATTTCAATAACTAAGAGTCCTATAATTTAAAAAATTTCATAATTTCACTAGTTTTTTTATGGGGTGAAAGTAAGATAAATTTCAAACTCAGAAACTTCATCTTACTGGTCAAAAACACTAATTATCCCTAATATTATACAGTAGTTGTAGTTTAAAAAATATACACTATGATACAGATTTTAAAATCATGAACATTGTCATAAATTTAAATTTCAAAATTTTCTTCAGGGCCAAAACCAGAAATTACCCTTTTTAAATAAAATTAAAATAGTCCAGAATTTTAAAAAAAATGACAGGTCATACAGTTATCTGCAGTTAATACAAACAAAAACTTTTTTTACCATATTTTCAAGTGTGTATTTAGGACTTTTTTTACTTAATTTTTTTTATGTAACATTTTATTTTTTTGGTAAAATTAAAAAGCCGCCCTCGGCAAGGCTAGGTGCTGTTTGTACCAAGTACAAAACAGCCAAGCTAGTATGCATGAAGTGGGTATTTCTAGTAAACATAAATCCTACTCTGTCAAATCGAAAACGTTATTTTGAAAATTGACGAGCTTTTCAGACAATCTTGAATGAATAGCCTTATAAGATAAAACTTGATTATGCATAGATAGCATTTCATCTTCAACATTGACAAACAATTTTAAATAGTATTCACGGATTTTACCAAGTATTGTTCCTCTCTCGATGCAATTGACGGTAACCTAAATATACATATAATGTAAATTATAAAAAATTGGAAAACACCTGGAAACGTCGCCCACGGCAAAGCTAAATACTGTTTGTACAAAATACATAACAGACAAGCTACATACATGTAGTTATTGATTTATATGAAAAATGAAATATAAAAATTAACTTGAAACACCATTTTGTAATTTGATGTAGGACTGGTACCTTAAATTACATAAAAATAATCGGAAAGTGACTATGCCTTTCTGAAAATTTTATTGAGAATCTCACTTGAAAATATCGATAAAATAAACCTGTCTGATAATTTCGTTGAATATGACATTGTAAACATGTTGCTCGTTTCTTAAAAGTTTCATAAATCTTTCAATCTAAAATTTTTGATTAACATTTTTTGTAAATAATCTTAATTTTAATTGTTCATTATGTGTGTTATTAAAAAATAATAATTAATTCTTGGTCGGTCCAATTTAGCCTTGTCACACACTGAGTCGTATTCATCAGTGGTATCAATCTTTTTTTAGAATCAAAAATTCCAAACTAAACTAAACCAAAATTCACACTCATTTTTTTAAATTAATTAAATTTTAATTTTAAATTTAAATTATGTATTTTGTGAAATAATATAGAAAAATCGTTTTTTATGTGTGATTTACCCACCGTTGAGAACCATTGGTATACATGTATGTTTTTAAGATTACGTTATATTCTTCTTGGGGTATACCATCGACAATTCGATTGTCCATGCTTTCAATCATTTTATCCATAGTGTCATTTAAAACAATCACTTCAGCTCTACCTCCAGGAGTTCTAAATTGAAATGACAAAATTTTTAAAAATATGATTACAAAGAAGGAAAATCTACCAAATGTTTTTCATGATTTTGACAATTTGTTGTGTATTTACTAGACAAAATGAATAATCATTTATACAACATTACTCTGTACGGTATTCTAATCCCAATGTTCCAGCATCTTTAACAAGCGTATATTCTTCAGGTATCAATGTCTTTGGAATGTGATGAGGCTGTAAATAAAATAAAAATTTAAGATTACGAGTCGACAAAGACTGATTAATATTACTATTTGAGATTACTGGATTATAAGAATCAACTAAAAATGTAATGTTCATTTTAAGGCTTTTAAGTAAAATTTAATGAACATAATGAACTATAAAATTTATTAGAGGGTTTAAAGACAAAAAAAACATTTGGTTCCCTTGATATAAAATTGATAAAATCTAATAAAGAGAGATTAAATAAAGCTATATAAATGTACCAATTCATCTTTAACGGAAACAATAAATTTGTCCTTTAAAATTTCTTTTCTAACCTGATCCGAGTGTTTCACACTTTTCGTCAAAATTTGTTTGTTATCAATCTTGTCAAGTAAATATGAAACATCTCTAATAAAAATATAAAATGTAATTAAATCTTGATTAAAACCTTCCTGCACCACATTGACAAACTATATTGTCGAGCAAATGGTGATATTTATTCCGAATTAACTCATAATTCCATGCAGCGTGTTTAGATGGCCTTGAATCCAACTACATGCATGAATTACTAAATTAATGAAATGTAAACAAAACCCGATTGTCGTGTTCAATTTCAATGGTGGATAAATTTCGCAAAATTTTCTTGGGAATAGTGTCTAATTGGTGTATACTTTATATATAGTTTAGACTTTTAATTACCCATTTCAAACGACTTGTTTACAATTACCATACAACAAACGTAAACATAATTATTTATTTTTTAAATACAAATTATACACAATATTAAACATCAAATATATCTGATTCACTCAAATCTAGAACTGCGTCGATAGTGTCTAAAAATTTAAATTTGATAAATAAAACAAAATTTAGTGATTCTCAATTGTTGTTTATGGGAGGTTTAAAATGTATAAAAAAATGCACAGAGAAGATGGCATATAAATATTAAAAATTTTAATTAGTAATTCGATTTAAATCGACCAGTTAAACAAAAAAGTTGGGAACCACTGACCATTTTGGTAATTATACATATTTATTTACAAATTGATTTATAAATATAAAAATACTTTTGACTAATAAAATTAAAAAAACATACCGGCTCTAATTTTGGCCATTAAGGCTTGGTTTTCTGGTACCATTTTAAGTGAATTCATAAAAGATTCTTTATTATATTTTGATACACTATTGACAACAGTACTGTAAAGCGGTTTAAAAACATAAGAAAACTAAATTAAAATGAGAATACCATAACATTTAACATACAATTTTATTTTTTTTGTCTTGGTCTATTTGCTGTAATTTATCTTCGACAGAATCAATACGTCTATTTCTGTTTATTTTGAGTTTATCGACAACATAATTATCAAATAATTGCATTAATTTCATTTTTTCATGATTGGACAGAAGATGATTAACATTTACTTCAGAGTCGGTTTCATCGGGGTATCTAATTGTATAAATAAAAAATTAGTACTAAGTACTTTATATTATTAATCATACTTTAATTTATCAAGCAATATATCACATTCTCTTTTTTTATTTTGGATGGTTTTATTATACATGTCAACCTCTTTCTCCAAATCGACCAAGTAGTCGGCCGCTAAATGTAAAAATTGGCAATAAAATATCAAATACAAAAAAAATTTGTTGTAATTCAGGAGTCGGCAACCTTTTATTTTAAACGTAAATTTAAAATATGCGTAGCAATGAAATCAATTCTGAAGGAAAAAATTATATAGATTTTCACCCATATGTCTTTTTGTCACAATACACATTTTTTTTAAAATTGTAGGATCAATATTTACATTTTCATTTTTTATTTTAATCGAAATATTTGAAAAATAATGATTTGAAAATATATTATTAATTATTTTTCACCTGAATGTGTAGATTTCTAAATTTGAAATTTTGTATTTATATCAACTGGAATTACCTCTATCAGAATAATCTTTTTTTTAATTTTGAGACCGTTAATTATTTCACATTTTTTGTTTTAATAAAAT
>LWCA01000687.1:0-20387 GCA_001642005.1 Intoshia linei | reverse complement strand
TTGATGAAAAATTTCTTAAGTATATCATAATTTCGATAATTAATGCGATTTCCAATGGTTATTTTTAATTTGTAGATAATGAACGTTTGATTAATTAATGTATAGAGGTCTAATTTTAAAAAAAATTTTATAAGGGCTTATACTTTCCATCGAGCCCGGGTTTACTGTTGGATCTCGACGACTATTATTATGACCAAATCAGCTTTAATTCTTAAATTGTATCCGTTTTAATTTAAGTAACTAGTTAACATTTTATTTATAATTAATATTGTATTAATTGATTTTTAATCAGGGGTGCACAATTATTAAGATCAATATTTGGGGGTGCATAGGTCAAAAAATGTTAAGAACCAATGCCCTATTGAAAAAAAATTGCCCCACAATTCGAAAAATTTTAATAATACGAAAGATATCTATTCATTCCGAATGATAGGCCAGTAATGATCAGACTTCCGTTATATAGCTCCTAGCACTCTATACATCCCTGGACTTTACAGCAAAATATTTTGGCGTTCCTGGATTATAGTAATATTTATGCGGATAATGATAGTTTTACTTTACTAAATCTAATGATATTCATTCACTTTTATCAAAATGGGAAAAAATCAATTATATGTATCTTCTTTATCCAAATCCTAACTGAAAAATGCATTTAGAGGAAAATTTACTTTTACAGTTTATTAAAATGGCTCATTATTTTTGAACTGAATGGTTTTATCCATTTCATTGGCTTAAAATTGATTTTTTGATAATATTAAGATTAAAAAAATTTTTTGTGGATAATTATAATTATCATTATAATGAAAACAGATGGTTCAACGAATAATATACATGCAAGGTTTATAGAATAAAATAATATCTGCATCTATTTGCGCACAATTTTTTTAATCGCTGCGTAACTTATTTATTATTTTAGCCCAGATTCTTGATAGTTAGCTTTGGAGCAGTCATCAATGTTTTATAGTAAGTTGTCTATAAATTTTATTCAATTTTTAGTGATATTTTTGGAATTATTTATCAACCATATGATTTCAGTTCTTACCTTGTAGCTATCGTCATATCAAATACAATGATGTATACACTGCTGTATGTTTTCATGAAGGTATAATTTATTATATGGAATAAGGTATGATAATACCGTGTTTGCCAAATTAAGTGGCGGGTATACTAGGGTGTCGCGACTGGTGAGGCTTTTTTAATTTTTTTACAAATGGATTTTAAGATTAAAAAAATTTACATGTAGAATCTGTTTTGTATATAGACTTTTATTAACAGTTTAAAATTTATTTTTTACTAATAACTTACAGTGGTCTGCATCATTAAATATTTTTTCGTATCAATATTTGGGAATGGTGAAACACCATTTTTTACTCGTGCAGATTTGGCACTGAAAAAAAGCTTTAATTTAACTTATCAATTAGATGACAGCGTAACATTCTGAGTTAGTTCTGAAATACTTAAATTTTTTAATTACTACATTTTTTCGTGGATAAACAGAAGAGGGAATCAATATCGTTAAATTTTATTTTATGCATAATAATACACCGATTCATGATTAAGCGTTTGACACGCGGGTTTCAACTTTAATAATAAAAAAATTCAATGTTATATTTCATGTTTCGTTTTAGTAGAGGTTCAAATATAAGATTGATATTTGAGATGGGTGCTCTAATTGTGGTTAGAATTTTAGTTTTACTTTTAAAAAAATTCGTGGGCTCATAATTTTCAATCACAGTTTGGCACTGGTTCGCGCTCTGTACTTTGGTAGCACGGTTATGCATGTTGAACTGTATTGATATATTTAATAATGTTTTAGCTATATTGCGGAGAAAAATTGTTAATCTTACCAATTTTGGTTTCTTTGTTGGCGTGTATTAGTTGGGGTTTTTCTTTTTACTTTTTTATACAAAAAGTAATTATATGGAAGGTAATTTTAGACGGTGATAATAATTAGTGATTTTATCAATCGTGGATAATTAAATTAAAAATGTTGAGAGTTTAAAAGTTTTTAATTAAAACATTTTGGTAATTTTTACCTTTTTTCGAGATGATGTTACAATTGTAATACATGGTAAGTATACATTATATTCTGATTTACAATTTTATGTGTTTACTACAATTTATGTATCAGTTTATTATAATAAACAATCATTAGATAAAATATTTATATAAAAGTTAAAAATAATTTACAATAATGTATTTAATATTTTAGAATATTTTTTAAAAAAATAATAAAAATGTAGATACCACCGGCTGATTCTAGGGGATATAACCATGAATGTATACTTCTTAATTTTTACGACCCTCACGATGTGTGGCATTTTTTATCCGCAATTTCGTTGTTTCTCTCTTTCCTGGTATATATTTTATATATTTACATTATACAAATATTGTAAATACTTTTAGGTTTTACATTCAATAGATGACGACTTAGAATATGTACCAAGAAATGAGATTGTATCATTTTGACGTCATTTGAAACAAATTTAGTATATTCAAAATACCATTATATCAAGTAAAATTTGTAAAAATATAAATAAATATTTTACAAATAAACTTGCAATACTGTAATAAATTTTATAAAAATTTGATTTTTGTATCCATCCATTTCAAGTTTGTTTGAACACCTGATAAATTACATTATTTGCATTGTAATGTTATTTCAGATATATTTAAACTATTTCCAACATACAACGTATAATCATTTCTAAGCTCGTAAATAAAATTTTTAATGTCAAAAGAACCCAAAGCAAAGGACAACAAAAAGAAACAAACTGTAAAATTTAACATTTATATTTTTAATTTTTAAAAGAATAATGGTAAACGAACGTGTATGCTTTGCAAAAAATCCCTGAAAATTTCAAATTTTTACGCTGAGGCTATTTGCAATAGTAACATTAAATTTTGTTTTTTTAAATTTTATATAGATTGTATCAATAAAAACAAGGTTAGATTTGGTTAATTGTAATTTTATTAATATTTTTTACGTAGGGATTAAATGATCAAAGTGATTCGCGTAATTTTAGATTAATTATAATAATTATTATTACACCGATAATATTGATAAAACTTTACCTAGTTCGTAATACTTTAAATAATATAAAGAAAAACTCTAAAATTCTTAGTAACAATCTTACATACACATCATCGGTTAGTTATTTATTTTTATTACTAATTTCGGTTGATATTTTCATATTTTATATTTAGAGCATTGGAAAATCTCTACCTGATATGTAATTTATTAATACATGTACAATAAAACCCTATATTATTATGATATCTAGTACCATTTATAGCAGTGGTTTTCAACCAGGGGTCGTAAAATTTATCAAAGGAGTCGTGAGAATTTGAAAATTTTATTAATATATTTATTTATTTTTTTATTTTAATATAATATTGACAGTAATAATGTTATGGAAATATTTTTACATTCTGTATTACAATTTTAGATATTCTTCTTCACTCAATTTAGTTATTATAATTATAATAATAAATTGTACTGAGCAGTGCTGAGTGAGCACAATTTAAAATACAAAATAAAACTGAATAAGCTTTTTTAGTTATTTTATTTATGTTAATTTATATAATGTTTGGGGTGTATAGAAAATTTTTAGGTCGCGAAAATTTTTTATGTTTATAAGGAAGTCGCGAACACAAAAATCTTGAAAACCACTGATTTATAGTTTGATATATTATTTAATAGTACAGGTATTAATTATCGCTGAAGAGATTTTTTAAATATCATACTCTATGTAATTGTTAATAATTTTGTTTGATTTTTTATACGTGTATTACACGTCGTGTAATGCCTTTTTGTATTTTTTGAGAAATTTTATCATAAAGACCAAAAACGTAAATGCATCATATTCAAGTACATGTATTAATGTATTGTATAATATTACATGTAAATATACGTATATTTAACTAAGTTTTTAAAAATAAATGTTTTAATTATATTTTGACCCGTAAAACGACAAACAAACATGTACGGTCACAAATAAGCATATGGGTATCTATGAAATGATCGATATCCGTTTACATCAGTTACTTCAAATTGTACCTTAGTGTTTCTCACTTATTTTCATTCCGACTCTACAACCCTTTTAAGGAATATGTTTTATGAGACTCTTACAAGGCAATATATCCAGAGCCGTTTTAAGGCATGGGCAATATGGGCTGTACCCCAGAGTCACTCATTAAAAAAGGCCCAAAATTAATAAAAGTACTTCACACTTATATCTTAAAAATATTGCCCCAATTTATTAAAAAATACTTCACATTTATATTTTAAGAAACAGTTTTGAAGTGTGGGAATTCAAATAGTTTAAAGAATCAAAGTTCTGGTAAATATTCAATTTAAAATATATTCTACAATGTTTATCATATAATATTGACATAAAAACTGTTTCAAATGATAATATTAAACATTAAAACCTTTTTATTAAGTGAATATTCAAAAAAAAAAAAGTAGGAAATCTTTGATTTTCTCTTATTAATTTTCAGAAAAGGGGCCTTAAAATTTTTTTATCGCTTCGCTCAAAACTTTAAACGGCCTCCGGCCCTTTGCTTAGCCAAGGGCCACGATGTGGCTTAAGACAGCTTTGAATATATCAATGCACTAATCTCCCAAAAACACTCAATAAATGTAACATATCACCAAAAAAACAAACTTACTTATCATTGATAACTTATCGTATACGTATCATTAACAGAGCTGCCATTCAAATTAATTTAAATTAATTCGGCTAATTTTCATACACAGTAGTGTGTTCAAATTTAAGATTTAAGATTCAAGTGCACCCTGTAATTGTGTTTTTTTAATTGGGACGTCTATATATTGTTTAATCGATCGGTATTGCCTAAAAATTGGAAATAACAGTTGTGAATCGCATTGGTCATCAAAACTTTGACATATTTAAGAAATTTTCCTACGTTCCCTATTAATAAATTAAAATATTAGGCCCTTCATGATTGTAAGCCCGGATCATGGTCCCTGCCATGTGTATTTGGTTATTTTATGTGTATTGAGAATATGTCCATATTGAGGTAAATCGCTGGAATTCAACCTTGCAAAATCTTTACAACCACCAGATATACCGCAGAATGATTCCGTATCCGAAGGGCCATGATAAAATGAGTTATTTGTAAATTTTTATTGATCTACGTTTCATTATACATTATTTATACTTTAAACCTCTTTAATATAATTTTTTATTAAATTTTATATTTTCAGTGTCCATTTTTTTGAAATTTCGAACCGGTTTGACCTCATCACTGAATTAATCAGTACTAAATAAACCTTAAATACAGAAGAATTAAAGATTATTTTGTACCATTTAAGATCTTGAGTATGTATTGTATTGATATAAAAATATATCGCAAATTTTAACTACACATTTAGTTATTAATTGTTGTATTCAAGTATTTTGTTATTTATAAATATAGAAATGATGACATAAAAGTCTGCATGCGAAATGATGATAATAAGAAATTGATGAAATATTTACAAAATTTGGATGATAAAAAAACCACATTTAAAGGTAATAAAATTATTTATTAGATATTTACTTTATAAATTACAACTTGTAATATCTCAAAATCAATCTTATTAACTTTTGAATTTTGAATTTTAATTTTCGAAAAAAAATTCTCTTAAGGTTTCAACTGTAAAGATAGCTTAATTCTTGTTATACTCTTTGTGTCAGAAAGTGTTAAAACCATAATTTCAGGTATGGAACATTGATCAAATATTTAAAAAAAAATTTAAATACCTTATATTTTGTTAATACGGTGTATAAATCGTTAATAATATGTATTATACATTAATAATTAACTTAATTCTGAGTAATTTTAAAACGATTTTCAACATTTTTTTACATGTTAACTAAAAAATATATAAAAGCATGTAATATTTTTTAGTGAGATCGTTTTTTGAGTATTGTAGTGTCATTATCAAATCAATTAATTTCATTTATAAAAATTTAAAAATAAAAGTTAGATGTATAAATTTCCCGAAACAAAAATTAACAAAATCAGTTACAATCTAACCTTAGATTCTGAGGGTTAGATTTTAAACGTTTAATAAACTTTAAACAGTTCTGAAATAACATTATAGATAGAGATGCTAATACATTGTCCAATGTATGTGACATGTGGTTTGAAGATCAAAAATTATGGATAGAAAAAATTCCCGTCAATGTAATAGATATATAATAATTATATACGGTAATAATTTATTTAGGAACGTGATAACTTTGAAAAAAGTGATAAAAAATACAATGAAGCAATAGAAGGTATAATATCCACAATATTTAATAGTTTATGGCATTTTTGAAATAGTATAGTATCCAAGAACAGCTAACACTCATATGGTGGTTTTATTAGTTTATTCTAATGCTTTTCAACTGGTGCACCCAAGATGCACCAAAACCAAAATTAAAATAAAAAAAATTTAAAATAATTTAATTTTTTTTAACATTTTTATTTTGTCCTGGTTCAAAGTTTTTGATTAATTGAGTTAACATTTATTTTATATTGAAAATTATTAATATATATAATAGAATTCTTAAACACGGAATACAACTATGTTTCTGTTTTGTACTTGCTAACTGAGGTAACTTGTGTTTATACACTATGCAATGTATATATGTAAAATTAAACTTGTTTTTATTTATTATTTATTCATATTAGGTGTATTATAAACGAATAGAGCATTATGGAGATATTGAACAATTTGAAGAATTGTTTGATACATATAGAGAGTTGTATAATATACACTCGAAATTAATTTTATCACTTTTACATCAGAGGAAGCCTTTGTTAAAGTCCAATTTTACGAAAAATTTATGTGATGGATTAGATAAATGGGTAATAATTAAATTAAATTAAAGGATAACAGGTCATAACAACTTCACTTTAAACTTAATTTTTACAGTACATTGTACATTGTATTTTTAGATTTTAAATATATTTACAGAAATGAACTAGAGAATTGTTAGTAAGAGTAAGTAAATAGTGAAACATAAGTAATAATAATATTTGCACTAATTGAACTTTACAATAATACAAAGTAAAGGAAAATTTTATTTTTGCATAATGATGCGTTATAATAGATTTTTGAAGGTTTTGAGTCAAAACCTTCAAATTATCATAGTATAATTAACATTTTTTCACCGTAATGTAATAATTGAGGTTCGGTGTTAGTCTAATTTTAGTATCTATCACTGCGTATATATTAATAATAATATAATATATATTTATAATACATTATATTTGCGTATAAGACAATTCATATAAAATTAAGAAAACCTGATTTAAACCGTAATCGAAAACACGAATCGGTTTTCACCAATCATTAAATTATAATTATATCATTGTTAATTTAATTTAATAATCGATAGTTTAATATTCAATATAGCTATTATCTGATAATAAACGTCGATTAATTGGATTGTATGGTTCAATGATGGTTTTAAATACAAATTTATCAAGTTTGTTTAAATCTGTAGAAAAAAAACGCGATCCTAAATATATTTCACAAGTAATTTTTATGTTAATTTTAAGAGTTGTCCAAAGTGGCGCAAAATATTTTGAAACTTTTTTGCGTCAGAGGTAAAATAATGTGACTGTATCCGTGAGGTAAAATTTTTTTTTAATTTCCCCCGCTTTTTGGAAAAATCAGCCCTCACTATATCTACATCGCTGTAGTTTCATTTTGTATGCGTTACAAAATATAATGTCGGTATAATAAAATTAATATATATTTTATTAGATAGAACATCCTAAATACAAAACTAAATTTAAGCATTTTCCATTATATGAATGCCGACAAATGGTAGTTCAACGAATAACAAAATATACTTTATTATTGGACGCTATCTACAAATACTGCACAGGTTATTTTTATCTTTTAATAATATATTGTTTTCGTTTAACAATAACAGTCCTTACTTATATAAAGTACCTAGTTTGACTATTATGTACTACGTACAAACAGTACCTAACTCTGCTGAAGGCACATTTTTATTCTACCAAAAAAGTTTCACTTAAAAATCCTACTATTCACTATTATCAATCATTTGAAGGAGTCATTCCCAAACTTGTTTTAGGTGGAACCGTCATATCACATTACTTTTTACTTAAAGTAAATTATTCCATATTAATTTTGTTTTGTTAATATTTGCGTTAAGAATTTTAAAAACAATTGTTATCTTAATTTTTTAATTTATTAGACAGAATGTGATTATAATATTAAAATAAAGTAAAAACAGTCCAATCCTAAAAATTTTCATAAATAGCATAAATTCCAGAAAAAATAAAATTATATAAACCTAGTTTGTCATTTTCAATGTGATGATATATCAGTACCAATTTAATAAATACTTAAAAATACAATTATATATCAATAATTAACGGAATCTTCACTTCAAATTTCAGGCGAATTTTACCAATATTGCAAAGTATTGTAATAAAAATGATAATGATAATAACAAAGTTGTATTATTTTTAGTATCGTTGTTGTAGTTTAAATTTGAAACAAAATGTTTTTAAAATGAGAATGTGAGATTGAAAAATTGCGTAGCAATGAAAAAAATTGCGAAGGAATGAATTATATAGATTTTTATTATACTTTATTGGAAATGTGTAGACGTTTAAATTGCACTTTATTTTTAAAATTGTAGGATCAATTACATTTTCAATTTTTGATTTTAATCGAAATATTTGAAAAATATTGGTTGATAGTATATTAAAAATTATTTTTCATCGGGAATGCGTAGATTTCTGGGGTTGAAATTTTGTATTTATATCAACTGGAATAACCTCTATCAGAATAATCTTATTTTTTTTTTTTATTTTCGGACAGTTAATTATTTCACATTTTTTGTTAATAAAATATATCGGAAAAAAATATATGAATACTAAAGTACTTTTTTGACCGTGAAGGCGTCACTTATTCAGATTGAAAATTTATGTCTGCTTATTTCTTTGTTACCATTTATTTAAAAAAGTAATAGGTATAGAATTTTAAAAATTCCCATTTCTAATACAATGTTTCGAGGATGATGATCGCAAATTTCATTTTTAAAAATTGCATCTTTCAAAGTGACAACCCCCAATTTTCCTTTTTTTTAAAAATGAAAACCCTCCTAGAATGTTATGCAACATAAATTATATGAGAGACTCTAAAATCATAAAAATGATCATAAATCGCAAACCCAAAAAAGTGATTTTCACCATCAAAACCACATATTACCCTTTTTTTAAAAAATGAAAATAGTTCAAGAATTTAAATACATTACATTTGATACGGTTTAACACGTAACATTTAACACACAGTAGATGTAGTTGATGAATTTAGTTAGTGAATTTAACGTCACAATGAATGTAAATTTCTTGTATAAAATATATTTTTCCTATTCTACATCTATGTATATCGAAACGTGCATTTGACCAGATAGTGACCCACATCATTCGATTCAGAAGAATAGCAGCTACAAAATATAAATATAAATTAGAAAAATTATAATTAAATTTTTCAAAAAATGTCCCACTTTGTTATTCATACTAGCAAATAATTTACTTATATTTTTATATAGACGATAAAGAAATGGTCGAAGCCATAATTAAAAAATTAAAGAAATTTATATTTTGTATTGAAGGAAGGTACACACTAGAAACAGTACTTCGAAATTTCAACTCTAAATCGTCAATTATGAATGGCAATGAATTGATGAATGTACGTATTTTTAAATTTTTTTCTAATAACATTGGTTACATCAGCTTTGTATCAAGGTGGAATTGGGCTGAGAAATTATTAAGAATATTTTCTCATATTTTTATTTTTTATTATCATATTTTTATTAGCGACATAAATATACAATTTATTCGAGAACTCTACAATTTTACACTATTACAAAAGTCAACATTAAAGCTAAAAACAATGAAATAAAATTTTTTATATTTCAACATTTTAAATCATAGAAAAGTGTTTCCTAAATGCCGGACTTACTAATGTATGTCGTACATTTATATGTATTTTAATAAATTTACATTTATAATTGTAATGAACATTGCAGTGTTAAGGTTTAGCAGAGCTCAATTATACTAAATATTTTTCATTTTTGTTATATTCAGTGCATATGTATTTAGAAAGCAACCTTACAGAGCAACATTGACAAACTTGATGTCATAAACGATGAAAACATTTTCGTAAAATGTGGTAGCAAAAGTATTTCTTAAAATTTTATTGTATTTATATTTTTAAAACATGGTTAGAATTTCAGAAAAATATAAAATGCAAAACAATATACGTGGACAGTGCCGAGCCTACCGTACATACAGATACATGTACAATGTACATGTATACCTTCTTCGAAGTCTAAATGAAATTTTGGTAAAAGGGAGCCTCATTTTTATAATTAACATATCTTGTATATATTCTTGAATATCATAACTACATGTATTATGTGTGTTAAATTTTAAATGTCAAATCAAGACCACTAGATAGGTAGCTGGGGCTATATTACATTACGCATTGTTTGCAAAAAAAAATTTGGGTCTATTTTTTATTTACGGGTGGTTCAAATTTGGTAGGTTCGGATTTCTATGTAGCAATTTACATGTTTTTGAAATTGTAATACAGTATAGACTAGTATATGCTGTATGTAAATTTAAATTTTCATGTGTACAGTGTACAATGGGGTAAATATCTGTATTATTATATTTTATCATGTGATGGAATATATTCAGTATCTCTTTTCGATAATATAAAATATTTTGTATCAATAAGAAAATTTTTTAAAAAATTAATTTTACAAAATAATAAAATAAAGGGGAAATTGTGTTTTTGACCCTGAAGGACTCAATGGGAAAAATTATATTTCATACGTTACTGTGCATGCAATACAAAAAAAATAAAAAAA
Organism: Intoshia linei; assembly: GCA_001642005.1. Classification (NCBI taxonomy): domain Eukaryota; kingdom Metazoa; phylum Orthonectida; family Rhopaluridae; genus Intoshia; species Intoshia linei. The sequence goes on along the minus strand of LWCA01000687.1, from coordinate 9,465 downwards.
ATCATATTTTTTAGAACAAATTTCGCGATCACCCATGAAAAATAACAAATTACCCACTCGTGGGTAAATACCAACAGTTTGGGAATCACTGCTTTAGACCAAATAGAATAAACTGTGTCAGAATAATTTTTTTAATTTCTAGGACCATTAATTATAATTATTTATATAATGTTAATTGTTAATAGTTTTGATTTTAAAAAAACATTTTCCATAAAAATGAGTCAATAGTAAATTACTGTTTTGACTATAAAAGCGTAACTTGTGAGATTAAAATTTATTGTGTACGTTAAAGTAAAGTAAAGTAAAAGACCATATTAGTTATGATTTTTTTCGAAATTCTAAGACTATTTATTTTTTTTCATTTTTTTAAATACAATGTAATTTGTAATTTGATTTTGATCGTGATGATGCTAGTTTTTGAGGCTGCTATTCATTTTAAAAACTGCTCCAAAATTTGTGTTTTTTATCATTATAAATTATGAGTCATAATTTAAAAAAAAAAGGGGTAATTTGTGGTTTTGTCGTGAAGGTGCCAATTTTTCAATTTGAAATACATCTTAATATCTGCACTCGAAAAAACTGAGTTTGAATTTTTGTTTTTGAAATTTCTGAGACTGTCAGTTTTCTAAATAAATAGTTGCACACAGATTTACACTCATTTTTAACTTTTACGTTACTAATATAAGTGAGGAATCCTTACAAACATTGTAAGTACTGTATAAAAAATATTTTTTAGAAATTCCTGTATATATGGTCACATTTACCACAATGATAATATTTTTTGTACAAAAAGAACAAGTTTATTCATTTGCCAATTTGGGAAAATGTGTATATTTTATTTTATCAAATTAATTAAAAAGTTTAAAAAAATTTAATGATTTATATAGCCCTCGATTCAAATATTTGGCACGCAAATGATATCGATTCAACCATTAATTTTAGACTTACCCTTATTGAAACAGTCAGCTTCATCGAGAGATACATTAAAAATGAAAAAAATTGAATATTCAGTTCTAATGAATGTATTTGACCTGTCAACAAAGCCAATTACATACGAGTTGTTATTTGATCGATTAGTTGTCTTGAGAAAATGGGTTTCATTGACAAGAAATCAAATTTGCCATAAAATTAGTATTTTTTACTGATTTTTTTTTTTATTTTTAAATTTAGACGAGTTTATAAAGATTGAAAAGGAAAATTATGACATGAGCAGTCAACAAATTAGTAAAAGTAAACAAGAATTGAGTAAGTAATAATAGTAGTAGTACTAATTCAAATTAAGGCCTCATTAAAGAAATAGATGTTAATATGTCAAATATGATGATACAAAAATCAAAAATTTTTGACAAAATGCACCATTTTACGCCAGAAAAAAATTATCTTCTATCTTCCGATCTTTCTAGTGTAACTTTCTTCATTTTTCATTTTAAATTTTTATTTTAATACGTTTAGACATCAATAGGTGATGAAAACTGCAGAATAACCAACTTTAATATTGATAATTTGTGTGTAGATTTTAACAAACAGGGTATATTACATTTTAGATTGAACATTTTACGTTTCAATTTTAATTTATTTGTCTAGTCAGTCATATGACAAGATTACTCAATTCCTCAGTTAATAACTCTAAAGAAATTCAAAAACATAAAAGTGATATTATTTACGTTTATGATGCTATAGGTATAATTTGATATTACATAAATGAAAAATTTTTCAATTATAGTTTCTTTATAATTATAACTACTCTAATATATTATTTTAGACGAAGATTTGGAACCAAACATTACCAACAAAAGAGGTAGTATGTCTTCTCAAGTTCAATCTGAAAATTGTAAGTTTACTTTTTTAGTAACTTTTATTTTCAAAAACAAAAATTCATTTAAAGTAAATACAGAAAATTGCTTATTAATTTTTTTAGTTTTTCAATTTATAAAAATTATGTAGTTTCTAAATTTATCAAACTGTATAAAACAATCATTTTTAGATTCGCCAAAATTTCCCGGAAAAGTTATGACTCCAACTAATGACTCCAATAAAAAAATTAATATGGTAATCAGTGATACTAATTACTTGCTTTATTTTGACTATTTTGAAGTTTTTTTTTTGATTTAATTTTATTAATAGTCTTTGGATTCGAAAACTTGCCGAAATTACAGAAAAATTCATAAAATTCAATCTGAAGATTTGTTAAAGAAACATGATAATTACGATTTACAATCTTATACTCAAAATAATGTAAACGAACAATTGCAAAGTTTAAATGTGATGAATCAACTATTTATTTTGCTCTTGGTAATTTTATGAAAAATGTCATTTTAGAGAATAGAATTGTAACCGCTAAACTTGTCTGAAAATTTTTTGAATACCTTTATCTTATTATTATACTTTAACTAGGTTAACTGTTATGTACTACGTACAAGCAGAACCTAGATCTGCCGAGGGCACATTTTTCTCATATCAAAAAATTCACGTTGAAAATCTAACTTAAAAATTCTACTATTCACTATTATCAATCCCCGTAGCCTAGTTCTACCGAGGGAACATTTTTATACTACCAAAAAATAAATTTACATACTACGTACAAACAGGACCTAGCTCTGCCGAGAGCACATTTTTATTATACTTAAAAAATAAATTCACGTTGAAAATCTAACTTAAAAATCCTACTATTCACTATTATCAATTTTTAAAAGAGTGGTTCCCAAATTTGTTTCAGGTGGAACCGTCATATCACATTACTTTTTACTTTATTGTGAATTATTTCGTCTTAATTTATAAATTCAAAAATATCAATTTTTTGTGAAAAATTTTGATTGGTATTATTTCTATCTGTGCAATAACTATGTATTTCATGTAGTAGTAGGTTACAATTTGGAACAATGTGATGTAAATAAATGACAATTACTTTTTAGTTATTCATTTTTGTTAGTAATTTCATTCTATTTAAAAGTTCATTTAGGATGTTGTTCGTAAAGAAAATACTGATGCAATTAGGTAATTTATTTTAAATAAACATTTTAATCACAAGTTACAAAAATAGGATAATGTTAACATTTAGTTAAAAATTATTCTTTCATACATCATGGGTTTTTAGTCTTTTTTCAGTTTACTGAAATTAGATTTAACAACCCAAGTTAAGAATCCATTTACTAAACGTAGAATGGTTATGAATAACAACTCGTACTCAGCGATCAATATCTTGTGACTAATTTTCGGTGCATTCTGCAGAAAATTATTTTAAAGCCGTGTAAAATAATTCTGATTCAAAAAATAGTCATTAATTTTATTAATCTCTAATATTATTATTATATCAATTTATTAACTGAAAAAAACGAAATTACACCACAGAAAACATTATAAGATGAATAATAAAACTTTACACCAATCGCCTTACCAAATTAGTATAAGTAAATTGTCTGGTACATACGTATTTACACGGCACTGGTCCAGTCAAGACAAAATTAGTTTTAGGTATCACAAAAGTATATTTATTTTTTTTTTGAGTTTATAAAAGTTTACAATTAATAATACTTACATAGTCAAAGTTTGAAAGATCAAGAAGATACACTGTCCAGATCATTTGATGATTCAATGAAGGATTTCCAAATGAGACTTGAAGCTTGCAAAGCATTGGGAATCGAGGTTATTAGTTAAAGTTAATTTATCATTTTGTTTGTAGAAAGATGCAAATGAAAAAATTAAAAAGAGAAAAAATAGTATACCAAAAACAACAGGTATTGTATTATAAGATATATTGCGAATTTGTAATGTTAAATTCCATATAATCCATTTTTGACGGCTTTCAATAAATAAAAATTATGATTACTAAGAATAATTGTCAGAAATTTTTTTTAGAAACCTAAACGTATTTTTTCTGAATGTTTTGTAAAATGTGATTATTCTCAAAACTTTTGAGTCAAAAGGGTTGGTAAATGTGTTTTTTAAATGGTTCGTAAAAACAGATTTTTCTTGAATTTATTGGTATGTGTATATTTTTCCATAAATTGTTGGTAAAATTTAATTTATCTCTAAAGCAGTGATTCCCGATTGTGGTCCAATACTATATACCTGGGGTACGTGAAATTCAAATAAAATATCAAAAAAAATTTTATCAACTTTTGTTTATTTTTATAAAATTTTTAATATTTATTAGAATTGCCAAATGTTGGGAATTTATCCCAAAACCTAGATGACCGCTACATTATTATTTAAAAAATCTCACTTTTAATTCCACCATTAATAAAATTAAATAAAAAATATCATTACAAATTTTCACGGAATAATGGCATTTTACCGATAGTTTTTTGGAAAATCCACTAAATTAATTAAACCACAAAATAAAAAATCCAATTTTACCAACCTTTAAGGGAAGATCCCGTTTTTCAAATATTTTTTTGAAAAAAACTATTTTACTAAATCCTATGAGGAACAACTTCTTAATCCAAAACAAAAAATCCAATTTTACCAACCTTTAAGGGAAGATCCCGTTTTTCAAATATTTTTTTTCAAAAACATAATTTAACCAACGCTTAAGGGAAATATCCTCTTATTCAAATATTTCTATAAAAAAACTTGGGTGTTATAAGGTTGTTTTGAGAAAAATCAAACAAATCTGATTTAACTGACCCTTAGTGAAATTGTGTATAGCTCGATTTCAATATTTCGCTGAGCAGACCGTTTGAGAGACAGTTCTACATAATGACTAAATCTTCAAACGAAGAGTAAGATACTCTTTTAATAAAAATATTTAGATATGCCCAACAAATTTAAACCAGTTTCAAAAACTTTAAGCACAGTACAATACAATTATGGAAGAAAAAAAATAAAAAGTGTACATTTAACATATAAACCATTGCAAAATTCCAACTCGGAAAACAAAAATGATTACGCAGATTTGAATTTAAAATTTGGAAGTTACAATATGAAAAAATCCTTGTCCACTATAGATTTAAGCTTTAGCGAGTTTAAAAATAACGATGTTTTCAATTTTGACAATCAGTCAATAGAATTAAACAATGAAATAGTAAAAATGAAAAATGATAAACTAGTAACTATGAGTATGGAAACTTTAAATGATGTAAACATTAAAAATGTAGAAAATGAAGAAAAATTAGAAAATACAAGAAAAAAAGCAAAAGAAAAAGAAAAAGAAAAAGAAAAACTTAAAATAAAAGACAATGAAAAAAGAAAAACTAGTGCAATTCAACCAACCTTATATAAGAATACAATTTTGCAAAATATAAAAAACATTAAAAAATTGGATAAAAAATGTCAAAGTGTGAGTGTTTTTGATGAAAAAACAACAAAACGACACATAAAAAACATAAAATTGAAATCTCCTACCGATAAAAAATTTAATTGTTATCAATTACCTGAAGAATTGGATGAAATTATCAAAGTCAAATCACCAGTTAGAACAGCAAAAGGCAGTATCATGCGAAAAAATATCAATCGATCGCGTGTGTCTAGTGATAACTATAATATTTCGATAACCTCTATAAATTCTAAATACAACAGTAATTCATGTCAATCTGATAATTATAGTTTTGACTCAAAAAATAGCAACCAAAATTTATCGGCAGGTATTAAACACAAATCAAATTTACACAGTCAAAATTTGAAGCGGTTTCTATGGGCATCTTCACCAAATATTCACAAAAGTTTAAATTCATTTATGTGTAACGAAACACTAAAGAAACTAAAAAATCGAGACTATAAAAAGGGATATCGGCAAAGAAAAGAAAATAGTCCTTCTATAAAAAATAAAAGCAATTTGTATTATTCTCCCTCCCATTCTACTAAAAATTTAGCAGAAATGCGTGTTTTAGATACAAAGAGTTACAATAAATTTACAGAATTGGATGATTTCGAATCGTCTAATGAAATTATTAATGAAAAGTTACCAAAGAAGTCTAAAAAAATTTAAATTTAACAATTTCATTTTTCTGTTGTTATAAAAATATACGTTTTTATTATTGTATAGAATTTCAATTTAAATGGTCAGTACTAGTAATTTTTAGGGGATTTAAGAAACGTTTTGGGTTCATTTTTTGTATTATACTGAAAGTGTGTATTTAGAAGTAGGAAAAATTAGCCGAAAATCTTAAATTTTGGTCAGAGATAATTGCAAAAAATTTGCATAATAATGTTTGGGAAAAACGACTGTCTCAATTGAAAATCTTTATCCTTCCATATATAGTTTCTGTGTATACTGGTAGTGAATAATTTATGTCATAATTGATAATATACTAGGTTGACTGTAATGTACTACGTATAAACAGCACCTAGCTTTGCCGAGGGCACATTTTTTTATACCAAAAAAATAAATTCACGTTGAAAATCTAACTTAAAAATGTTACTATTCACTATTATCAATCCTTTAAAAGAGTGGTTCCCCAATTTGTGTTAGGTAGAACCATCATATCACATTACTTTTTACTTTAAAGTGAATTATTCCATCTTAATTTTATGTTTGTTAACATTTAAAATAAAGTAAAAACAGTCCAATCCTAAAAATTGTCATAAATAGCATAAATTCCACAAAAAATAAAATTATAAAAACCTATTTTGTCATTTTCAATTTGATGATATTATATACAGTACCAATTATGTATTGATAATTAACCGAATCTTCACTGTATAAACATTTTAGTCGAATTTTTCCAAAATTGCAAAGGATTGTAATATAGAAATGATATTAACAAAGTTGTTTTAGTTTCTATTAAATTGTATTCAAAATGAGAATTTGAAATTTAAAAATTGCGTAGCAATGAAAAAAATTCCGTAGGAATGAATTATATAGATTTTTAACCCATATTTCTTTATTGGAAATGTGTAGACGTTCACTGCACATTTTTTTTAAAATTGTAGGATCAATATTTTTATTTTAATCGAAATATTTGAAAAATATTGGTAGATAATATATAAAAAATTATTTTTGAAAAAACTTTAATTGAAACGTGGACTTTATAAAATTCTACGACGGGACCCGTCATATTAAAATAAGTTATTTAAATAAAGTTTAACACACACAAACAAAAAAAGCGTAGCATATTATATAAGTAGGAATAATAGCCTCATATTGTTTCATTGATTTATTTTTAGCTAGTACAAGGTACTATTTCTTTTAAGATCAAGATATATCAGCATCATTATAATTCCACAAATTAGTTGCGAAATTTAACTGATAGTTGAGTACACATTAATAATTTAAGATTCATTTGTTCACACAATTTTAATCTTATAATCGACTCAATTGTGGTTGATATTGCTTATTCGCATGGATAAAAAAATGAATCGTTCCACTAAAATGAAAATATAACTTTATTCAAATTTTGTAATATTGGTAACGCGTGTTTAATTTACACTTTTTTATAAACATTTTTTACGATTGAAATTTATATAACTTTATAATCAAATTTGTTTTCCATGTATTTAGAAAGTATATCAATGTTTCTTATATCATATTGTCATGTTTTTGCAATTATTATATATTTCCGAAAGTCACCAAAATTCATACTAGTTGCCTTTATCGCGTAACTTTTAAATTTATCATACATATTTGAGTATTGGACAAGTACTGCTACAAATTAAATAGATAACGAAAACAATTTATACTTTTTTATTATTTCTATATCCTTTTTAGAAAGTTGAATGTACATTTGTTTTCATTGTATTTTAGATCGTTTGGTTCGATTTTGTCATTATTTGTATCTTCCTTGTTACGTTATGCAACTTTAGCAAAATTGGATAAATTCCCGCAAATATCAGTCATTTTATACGTTCTGATTTATGAACTTTTCAGATTCCTCATATACCTATTTTTCATGTAACACATGCAATTGTTAATTATGATATCGTTTAAATTTAGTAAATTGAAAAGTCTTTTGAAAAAATTACCGAATGAATCTAATGGGATTCATAAATATTTTGAATTCGACAATGTGTCATTTACATTTGGTAAAATTTACTTCAATTTGTATAAATGTATACATTACTTTTTAGCTATTGGTTTTGGCATGTCTTTAATTACCACAATGTATTCAATTAACTTTTTGATTGAAATGTTGACATTTTCAGGTTCATTCGGTTTTGAAAATATCAAAATGGTTGGGTCAATGATTACTTATACTGCACCTTATCTTATCGCATTTACTGCTCTAGCCAATCTTGTATTTGGTAGCATTCTATCTGTTTTATATTACAAATTGATTTCAATCAAATTATATTATTGTTCTATAATAATATTTATTCATATTTGTCATTCTTTATTAGTAATTTTATACATTTTTAATTTAAATATTGATCTATATACCAGAGGTCGACAAAGCTTTTGTAAAATTTAATGTTTTGCAATAATATATTTACTAAATTTTAATAGTTTTTAAATGGTTATCATTGGCACATTTTATATTAACCGAGACAGTAAGCAGAAAATTAGTTTTTCCAATTAAAAATTAATTTATAATTAGATTAAATTGTATCATTCTTACTTACATGTATATAAAGTAATTTTATTAAAAATTTGTCTATTTATTTTTAGTCTGTTTCAGTTTTTGGGGTGCCAGAAAATTTTTGAATAAAAATCATTTTACAAGTAAAATTAACAGCTATATTTTTTAAACTTGAAAGAATTTTCGAAAATAAATTACATTAATGTCAAATTCTGTTTTAGAGTGTCCAGGTTTTATAAGACTTATAAAATTATAATAATAATAGTAACTTATAAGTACTTTTCGAAATGTCTTAGAAACAAAAAGAACAATAAAATTTGAATTGAAATTTCTAACAATTTCAAATTTAAAATAATAATGATTTATTGAAGTACGCAATTTGCTTGTATACAATATATATTGCTTTAAGTAATAGTTTTTTTAAAATCAACTTTTGTGGTTTGCTTTTTGAAAACTGTTGAGGATTTGAGTGATGTAATTGCTTTGGGTAGTTAGTTCCAGTGGTTCGTTATTCGGTTGTAGAAGGAATTTTTGTGGAGGTTTGTCGCAAATTGTTTTTTAAATATTTTTATATTTTGTCGGGTTGTTGTGTAGTTAAATTGGATAGGTGAGATTATGTTTGAATTTAGTATTTTATGGATGAGGTTGAGGTCCATGAATGACCTTCTATGATGAAGTGACATATTAGAACGGAATAGATTTGACCTGGTTCCATTATTACATCCTATACGAGAATTCCATTATATGGATTCGACCATGGCGTGGTAATTAACTCACAAAATTTTGTGGACCCTGACAGGTTACCACACAAATAAGATTGAATCGTTATGGGCTTCATTAAAAAGACGAAACAAATTTACAAATTAATGTTGATAATCTAATACTTAATATAAAGTACCTATAAAAGATATATTTTAATTAAAACTTTTAATGGTTAAGTAATGAAAATATATATTTCTATACCTGAAATTAACTAATAAATATTTTCTAAAAATTCTATTTGAAATAATTA